>PVIR01006108.1:0-67875 GCA_004026965.1 Petromus typicus
ATTTCTATGGCATATCTATATATTTCATCAGGCAATCCTTCTGTGAATTTTCTGGGTTTCGATTAGTTTGTCCTAAACTCTTGGCAAACTGAATTTCTCTAACAGTCTTCAATTCATTGCATTAAATGTATGTTCGGCCTTGGACGATATATTGATTTTTTTTTTCTCAGCAAAGTACCAAATACCATTTTCATGACTATAATAAAGATTGATTATATTTTATAGAGGAAAGAGAGAGACAAAGACAGAGACAGGGAGCTTATCTTAATGAGAGAAATTTACAGCTCACAAAAATTAAAAGAAGATTTGTATTAATAATAAGGTCAGTGACTTCACCTGTAGCTGATGAGTAAAAGTATTTCAAGAAGAAAGGAAACCTTCGCGGCTGCTCAAGCACTGTGAAAACTTAAGACAAATTTCCACATCCATTTTGAGAAACCTTTAAAATAATATTATAGTCATTATTTTAAAGCTAAAACTACGACCTTTTCTCTCACTAAACCTGAGCTTGCTGCATGGCCACAGATTAAGTTAGAACACAAAGATATTATAATTGATGAAAGTTACATTTGAAATAGTAAGAAGTATATGGGGAGCAGTCTGTGTTTCCAATATGATTTATGCAATTTAAATTTAAAATTTCCTAGTGTCTTTTTCACTCTAAGCTGTGTATAGTTAGGCCTAAAGAGAAAAAATGTTATTGCATTTTTGTAATTCTTCCTATAAGCTAAAAGATATCACATGTATTTTTTAAAAGGTATATTTTTGGTAGGCTTATTATATGTCAACTGTTTTTAGAATGTAAAGAGAAATAAGAAAAAATGCTAAACTACTTAAGACATTGAATTAATTGTGACCAGCTTGAAAATCATTCCTTCTTCCGGTTCCATTTAAAACAAAGGAATCAGTTCACGTCTGTGTACAGACTCCACGCTCTGTTTGTCATCTGACCACTGGCTTTGGACTCAACATGTGTGGCACAAAATGGACACTTATTATTTGTTACATGAATAAGCAAACTCTCCCGGCAGGGGAACTAAATAAAAATCACAGCCACCAATGGTTGTTGAGCTAATACTAGGTATCTCTGAATTCTACAGAATTCACCTTTATCTTTATAGATCTTACATGGTGTAACATCCTAATGCGGAGGCAGGATAGAAATACAAAGAGCATTTATGTACCTGAACAACATTTAAACATTCATAAAATTCAGGAAAAAAATATTCTCAGAGGTTTTTTTCCTTTGGATTTAAAGAGGTGAATCTTCAATTACAGATTTGTAGTTAAGTGATCCAGAAACTATTTCAATAAAAGTTCACTGTTTGCTTTTAGACAAAAATCATTGATATTATCTTTTCATTTGCTTGAAAGTTGCAATTTTATTTTTGTGGGAAGAATATTGTTAAAAACTTCATCTATGAACAATTAACCTCAAAGTAAAAGCATGATTCATTTATTTATTTTTACCCGGCCCTCATAATTTTTAACAGTCTGACAGTTTTGTAGATAATTTACTAGTTTCTCTAATGATCACCCAGCCTAACTTTTATGTATGAATGTATAGAATTGAATAAGACCTTATAAAAATGAGAATTTGAGGTAAAATTAGAAGGAAAATAAGATTCTCTTATAAGATTTTTTATTTTGGGTAATAAAAGTTTCTTACATAAGTTAAAATTGGGTTATTTTAAAAATCAATTATGAAATAAAAATTGATATTTATTTGGAGCAAAGAGAATTTTTATTATTGCATACCTGTGTTAAAATGTGGAGTTCTGATTTTGGTTTCTTGTCCAGAGAGTTTACTCCAGCTAATCTTCCTTTCTCCAGATCCTAATACAGCCTTTCACTCTCTTCTTCCACAACACTGTTAAAGTTATTGCTGCCTTATAAAGATTGAAGTTATTACCTAACTTGGGTTCTTGTCCAAAACCCTTGTTCCCGGCTCTCATCCTTAGAGATTTTGAGTTTCCGATATCTGGAGTGTGTCTTGAGTTTTCAGTAAGAACCTCAGCTGATTCTTAAGACTACCTCTTGAGACAGACTAGGAGAGAGAACAATCTTGTTTATGAAATAGGATAGAATCACCTGTTATCGTGTTTTTGCTTTGTACTGGGCATTTAACTCAGGACCTTGCACTTGTGAGTCAGGCGTGGCTCCCCTTAGTTACATCCCTGTCCTGGGTTACCTTTTCATTCACATATATCTTTCCCTCTCCTATACACAGTGGAATCAAACATTCAAACTGGTGTTTAGCCTATTCTATTACTGTTCTTTCCTCTCAGGAATGGTAATTCCTTTTGCTCTATCTCTGTTTGAACTTTATCAAGCACTAAATCAAATCCTATCTCATAAAGATTACTTTGTTTATCCCATAATGGTCAACTTATATAAGCACTATCTTCAGGTTTAACATGTAGGATTTAGTATTGTTACCTATGGTTCATATGGGATTCTTTTCTTTGTCCCTCATCATTCCTTATACATAATCAACACATAAAAATGGGCTGGTAGAGTGAGTAGGTGACCACATCATTACACTATGGCAAAGGCAGTCACAGTCTGCTGCTCTACCCCAGGAACCCCCTTCTTGATATTGTGTGACTTCTCCTTCCCATGGACATTTTTGTTGCTCTCACTTCCAATTGTAAATTGCTTATCTTGATGAATAAAACAAAAGCTAACACTTGTCACTTTTTAGCCTATTAATTGCATATTTAAATAACCTATACCCAGTGCATGAGAAAGTTAATTCATACCAAAATTAGAATTTTTAGATTCTCTTTGAAATGCAATGTTTTAACACCAACTACATTTTCTCCCTGGTGAATCTATATTGCTAAAGGCCTTTTTGCTTAAAAAAGTAGTTCAGCTTTCTTAAAAGAAAAATATTTGATGCTCAAAATAACTTTTTATCAGTAACTAGAGTGTAAGATCACATTCAGTTCCATAGAATAAATGTAACATTTATCACAAGCAGAGAATCTGCAGTGCATTAGATCACTAATTTCTTATCATATGAAACTAAATTATATAACTTGGGACAGTATTGATTATAACCAGGCAAAGTATTCATAAACATTGGGATATATATCCTGCTATGAAAAAGTGTGACTTCCTAAGAATAAAAAAAAAAAGATATTTTTATCAGTGTTTTTCAAGATTGTCTCAAGAAAAATACTTTCCATTTGGAGTAACAGAATGGTCTCTCAGTACTGTTTCCTATATGGGAAAATTTTTCACTGTTTTTTTTTTTTTTAATCAGGCCCTTGGTAAGTCACTCTAGTGAAACAGAAATGATTTGTTAATTTGTCATTTTCTGGAACTAAAATCCTCTTGGCAGAAAGGCTTGTCCATTAGACACATGTCCCTTTCTTTTCCACCAGTGACTTTGTGCATTAGTGGCTGCCTAGTGATGGTCTCCAATAGGTTCGACTGTGCAGAAGCAGGTGTGAGCTTCCAGAGTGTCTTTACAAGTGTCTCCGTGGGGCTTCCCTCCCAGGCCTCTGCAGGAGACAGCTCATCTGTTTAATCCTTATGTTTCAGTCAACCTTTCTTATTATGCAGACAGGGCTCTGAGGCTCAGCTGGATTTTGACTCTCTGAATGAATTGATGGGGCTCTTTGATCTTAACTATGTATTGCATCTGTTTCATCTTTCTTCTTAATGCATAGTCTTCCAAACCCCAATTCCAGCTGGTGCTCCTAAAATATATTAATTATTATACAAATAACAATTGTCATTTAAAATTCAGGTACATACCCCACTTTTCATTTTGGACTATTTTCTTTGCATTGATAATTTTTTAAAAATCCTCAAAGCATTTTAATTGCACTGCTCTGCAAGAAACCACCAGATTTGAGAGTATTTAATATGTGTCTATAGGTGTGTGTTTTGTACAGCAGATTTGCAAATAAAATGATAACAGTTGATATTTGCAACTTACTAAAGTATATAATAGCATGAAATTTTATTAATAGACCACAGTGCAGGAAAAGATTTCTCTTTTTAGAAAAAAGAAAAATTTCTCTTCTATCAGATAAATATGAAGATCTTGTTGCACAAAATTCCTTTTCTGATAGCAGTAAAAAGATGAATTTCAGAGGCTATCAGTTTGAACTGGAGAAAACTGTATGGAGAAATATGTCTATCTCACGAGACGTTAAAATATATTTTTCATAAAACATCTTTAAAATAAAGCACATGTATGGGTTCTTGTATGAAGCAGAGGTGGAGAAATACTGATAGAACAGTGTAGATTGTTTGCTTGCCCACACAAAAGCATAAAGAATGATGATAAACTGAACCAGAAAATACTGAGCTTTTATCTGAGTAATCGTAATCTAGTATTTTTGGCACTGGAATTATTTCATTTTAATTTCGTTCCCCATAATTCTTCATTTGTTTTTCAGTATACCAGGGTCTCATGATGATCATGTAATATCCAGCTGTCACAATAATTTCATGGAGCACAAAACTGATGTTTCCCAAGAGCCAGGGGCTCTTGTCTTATGCAAAAGTCTTTTCCAGAAGAAAAACATAAAATGACCATTTAGACTGTTTAGCATGTACTTTCTCACTTTTGTGTTCACCAAATATACTAATAACTATTAACAAATTGTCAGAATACACATTCCCTTGAAGACATTTAGAGATAAAATATATAAAGAACTTGATTCCTGTACCTAGCTCTATAGTATTGTTATCTTTAAAAATGTTCAGTTAACTTCTTTCCACTTAAAAATTTCCCTCAAGCCTGCATGTGATACCCAAATCTCTAGGGAGATTGTCATCACTGATTTTGTGCTTCTGGTATAGAATCTGAAGATAAAAGTGCAGAAAGGAAATGTGAGGGGCTGCCAACACTTTCAGCATAGCCAGTTGGAGATACATTTAAAATGCCTTATTTCGCTAGAGTCATTTTACCTGCCTTGCTCCTGAGTGGTCTGTAGGTTGCTCTATTTGCTTATTATGTCAGTTATTGCTTCATGTGGAAAGGAGAGATCTAGAACCATCCAAGCAAGATAAGAGGTCGCAGTATGATTCATTTAGCTCTGCTCACCTTAGTTGCTTTCATTTCTTATCTCACACACCTAATTGCAGTGTTAATTCCGTAAAATGGAACAAAGATGTCTATATACTCTGGCCTATAGTGATCTCACATGGCTTGAACTTCTGAACTGTGTGACTTGGCTTTTCTCACATGAATTGGATCAACAACAAATAAAGTACCTGATTTCATTCTCATGTTTTCTTGCCACATACATCTCTAAAATTTCTAGTCTTGTTGGAATAATGACCATTTGGCCCAATGATGTAATTCTCAGGTAAATGTGGCTTACTACATTAGGATTTATTGAAAAGATGATGAATTACTTTCTGCATATTTCCTTCTGTTCATCAGTCCTGACCTATATTCATTTCTTTGCATAGACAGTGAGTGATTGTACTCACCTCTATTGTTCTACCTATTTATGAGGAGTGATTGTCTTAGATTATCTCCAGAAGAAGTAGAGGAGAAAACACAGTCTCTGCCTATTAACTGCCACTGCCACAACCTCCCACTGACCATGCTGTTGGCCTATGGTTCTGTCACATGGTTGTCTCACTTTTTGAACAACTTGTACCCATTATCTTTCAGAGAACCAGCATCAAATCTCAGAATTTGCCCAAACGCATTTTATTTCCAAACTCAGAAGTATGAATGACCAATTAGTAAGTCACAAAACTAAATAAGTAGACAGTACAGAATCAACATGTAGAAAAAATAAGATTAGAAGTAGAAAAATGTATTGCATGCAGCTCAGCTAACATTTGTTTCACAAACAGAATTTTTTTTTGTGATAGTTTGGGTGGTGTGCGACTGATTGTCCTGTAACTATTTCCTTACCATGGATTTCAGTGAGAAAGAAAAACCTCCAAAACAAAAACAAAAACATAACACTCCATTAAACCAGATATCCTCTAGTGAGCTTTTTGCCTAAATGCTGGGGGTTTGACTTTAAAATATTATTTTTTCAACAGTTTTCCTCAGTCAAGTCAAGGGAATTAGCTTTTGGCAATAGCAAACAATGACAGAAACTCGGTCAATGCTTACAGAATTATTACAAGCTAGGCTGTATTCGCTTACTGAAGGTGTTATGTTTTATTGATTATACCATTTAGCTTTAGGTTGCTGTGTAAGAAACAAGCATGAATATTTATTTGTGCAAGAGAAGCATACTGTTCACATAAAAAAGGATGCTGCTGATAACTTAGTTAGCTACTGAGCCAAACAGAATGAATATAATGTATGAGTGCATACTGGAGCAATGACTAGAAAGGACATAACAGGTATCACTCTTTAAAAATAGCTCCTGCTTAAAATCGTTCCATTTTCATTATTCAAAAACTTTGTATATGTGGCCTTCTTTCCATTTCAAATAGCATAACGGTTTGTTTTTTCTTTTCTTTGTATCTATCAGAGTTAACACAGGGAAAGTAACTCCCACCTTTACTTTTATCTTGCATTTTATCTGAGGATTGAGAGATTTTAAATCTTTAAGAAAGAGAGAAGGAAGAAAGGAGAGCAGGAGAAGGAAAGGGGGAAGAGATGATGGGAGGAAGGGAGAGAGAGAAAGGACGCTGCTGCTCCAGATTCTTGGTACTTTAGCAGCAGCGCCACGGAGAGCTTGGCACGCATGCAAGGTGGCAGGTTCCACCCCAGACCTACTGAACCAAAATCTACACTTTAAAAAGATCCTCTGGTATTTGACATGGTCATTAAGACACGAAACCTGCTGATCTATAGGCTTCATATTTCCAGTTGCTGTAAGGTCCTGTGTGTACCTCATGGGTAGCATTTGCTCCGAGAAAGAAATATTAACACGTGGAAGGACCCAGCAATGTTTCATACTCTGCAGCTGTCACCAACTAGTCTGCTACTGTCAAGCATTACTGGTGACAGCAGCAACACTTGTACTGATGAGAACACTGGCTCGTTATCGAGGGCTTCCAAGAATTGACCATTTCCTTCAAGTGAGGCACTAACAACCATTTTCCCCTTGAGTTTTTAACCGCTGTTTACAGAAGAGGAGTTGAGGCACCGTGTTGTCGAAAATCGTCACTGACTAAAAACCCAGGCATTCTGATCCCTGCCCTCTCACATGCCCAGGTAGTCTGATGTTGGTAGTTGCTCCTTTTAAAATTAAGGACTATTTCAAAAAGGAAGAAAATGAGATCCTTGAAAGTCTTATGAAGGTGTCAATTGACATTTGTTCAGGATCAATAATAGCTAAGGAACAATAATTGTCAAATTTGCATATTCAAAAAGCCAGGGAATAGCTTAATTATGATCATATTTCAGAACGGCAGGTTATCCCTTTAGCATTTATTATGTACTAGAAGTAAGTGCCGTGTGGCATTGTTTACCCCACTAGAAGCTTAAGCTGTGGACATCTTGCTGGCTTCTAGAGGACTCAACTGCCTCTCTCTGGGGACGAACACACATTTCTAACGTGGTGAAAGTAGTTCTTTCGGGAAATGACTCTGGAACAGGACAGAACTTATGAATGCAATTTGTTCCTCTGATGCCGAATTAAATCAAATTTTATAAAAAAATGAGTACTTTGACAGAGCAGATACTGCAATCATATCGATATGTTGACCTTTATTGGATAAAGGAAATCAACTCACTCCACTGATGGTGTTGAGCATAGTGTCGAAATGAAAATTGGAAGTCAAAGGTCCAGAGGTCACATGACGGTGTAGGAAGACAATGCTGTGTGCACGGCCAGCCAGCCAGGCAGACAGAAGCTGGGGAATTGTGTCCACCATCATGGTAAAGAGAGGACTGGGGCCTTCTGAGAGCGAAACTAAAATGGACTACACAGTCAAGTAGGGATAATGACTCTTCTAAAAAGTTGTTAAATTTGGTAATGTGTTAAAAGGAGAGCTACATGTATATAAGTTTAGGCAGCTATAAAAGATATACTATGAGGGGTAATCCTTTCTCCTTTTCTGCTTGCCACACCCAAATCCCTCTATTGCAGCAACCATTGGGAGTAGTTCTTTATGTGTTTTTTAGAGATATTATCAAAATATGTAAATGTTACATGTAAAATTCTTAGTAACAGAGAAAGTAGTATAAAATGCATAAAGTTTGGTGCCGTTTTCCTTTTTCTTAAAATATATCACATAAATAATTTTATATCAGTACTTCTGCATCACTTATTGTAATGATTATGTAACATTGCATGGTAGAAATACAACATGTTATTTAACTAGTTGCCTTTAGTGGCTTGTTAAGATAATTTCCCATATTGTACTATTAAAAATACTGCTGCAGCCAGGATCCTTATCAAGCATATCTTCACCTAAGAGAGCCTAGTTTATTTTTACTGAAAGTTGTCAAATGGTGGGAAAAAGGGGAACAGAAATAATCAATTAGCACAAAAGGCAAGGTAATAATAATTGAATAATTGGGAACATTATTGGCAGAGTGGTAAGTGCTTTGTAAGTAGACATTTAATTCTTATACCTCTTTGAAGAAGATATTATTACTGTCTGTATCTGTTCAAGAAGTCTGACTCTGGATCTGTTGCTCCTGTTTTCTGCGTTGTGCTGCTGCTGATTCTTCTATTGCTACTTTGGTAGTAGTAAGCTTTTATTGGGTATCTACTTTGTGTTAAGTGGCTAAGTGCATTCACTATGATCTTCATAATAATATTACAGATATTGTTGCTTAGCAGTCCTGTTGTAGTTTAAAAATTGGTCCAAAGGCTCAGAGCTAATAAGGCAAGTGCTATAAAGAGAAAGAAAGCAAGAAGCTTGACTCGTGGGGCTATGGCACGACAGGGAAGAGAAGTACAGTCATCTGTCTCTACTTCTCGCACACTGGGAGGAGAAAGGAAATTATATATATGAGAGAGAGCAACTCATTTATGATGAAGATTCTAATTTTTTTTTAAATTTTTGCATTAAATTCATATATTCTACCCAGAAAAATTCAGGGAACAAGAATTTGAAAACAATTTATTATATCCTGTTGTTATGAGTATTCCAAAACAGAATGTTGGGCATTGAAGGGTTAATTTGATGCATCTGAATGATTGGTAGATTACAGAGGGCCAGGTTGTGGCAAGAGGCAGTAGATGAGGTCCTTGGCCAGGATCTATGGCAGAAGGTCAGGCTGAGTGTTCCGTGTGGATCTCGGATGGAGAAAGTTTCCAAATCCAGACTGCTGTGTCCTCGCTGACTGCTTTGACTTTTAAAAAATTCCACACCTATGCATTGTATTTATGTAATGAGAGACCCACTGTGATGTGTGGCACTCACCTGCCCTAGAGAAAAGGCAGTCTGTGAGAGCTCTGCGGTGCACTGGGCTTCAATGGCCACAGGGAGCAGCGATCAGTGAGTGCTTTCACTGCAAATTCAGAGTAAGAACACTGAGAAAAAAGACCTGTACCAAGATATCTCGAGGTGGTACCGCTGTCTGGGGGTCAGTGTCTCTATTTTGGTCTTTTTTCTGGCAGTGGTATACAGTCCCTTCTCAGGTGTATAA
Source organism: Petromus typicus (assembly GCA_004026965.1). Taxonomy (NCBI): domain Eukaryota; kingdom Metazoa; phylum Chordata; class Mammalia; order Rodentia; family Petromuridae; genus Petromus; species Petromus typicus. The sequence goes on from PVIR01006108.1 coordinate 9,545, forward strand.
AGTGACTCTGGAGAAGTTAACAGTGGAACACTCTATAACATTTTTGGCTTTATAAGATCATTAAAATCTTGTAGGACTGAGGTAGAAGGATTGCAAATTGGAGCTTAGCTTGAGCAGTTGAATAACTTAACAAGACCTTGTCTCAAAATAATTTTTTAAAAAAATTAAAAGACTGGGAATTTAGTTCAGTGTGAAGGCTTTGGTTTCAATCTCTAGTCCAAAGAAAATCTTACAATTCTCATGTAGGTTATGATTTGTAACTGACGTCTTATGTTCGAGTTGATTACTATTATTGCTGTCATTCTATAAATCAGTTTTATAATCTAGATCATTTTTTTGTGTTGGTCTTAGGGTTTAAAACACCAAATTTGCCATGTTTTATGATATACCATTTATCTCAGTGAATCGTGGAAGAGTTACATGAAAAAAGCGAAAACATTAAAATTATATGATGATTATAAAAACAGTAACAACTAAACCACAAGTGTTTGCTGCAGGTCAGAAATCTGCAGTAGTCTTATACACATTGTCTAGTCTTAATACCAGACTCCTGTGAGGTAGGAGAATTATTTTTCCTCCACTTGATAAAGTCTTTTATTCAACTATTTGAGATTAATAATTTAATGCTGCTAAACTTCTGAAACTGAGGGGAATACTTTCTAATTCTCCATAACAACCCTTTATACTCTCAAGTTCCATATCCGTGGATACAACCCATGACAGATTGAAAATATTCAGGGAAAAAACCTGGAATGAACATAGAAAGTTTCCTTATCATTCTTTGGATAATGCAGAATAACAACTACTTATAGAGTGTTTACGTTACACTGTTTATTGTAGGTAACATCTCTCCTGCTTACAATTTGAAGTATATAGGAGGATACGACATGTCACCTCACATACAGATGGCACATACATCATTTTATTCAAGGGACTTCAACATCCTTAGAATTTGGGGTCCTCACCTCCTGAAGGGGTTTTGGCATCAGTTCCCAGGAACACTGGGAATGCCTGAACTCCCAATTTTGGCATTTCTCCTTTCTGATTTTGTTCAAATGTACTCAGTAATAAAATAATTTCATATTTTTCTTTTTGAAATTTAGAATAGCAAGGTGAAGTTGCCTTCTCAGTCTTCTACATTATTATAGAATAGCTGCCAATAAATAGCCACCAACACTTCTTTGGAGGGAATATTATTTCCATTTTCTCATAGATCCTACTGGGAAGAATATACATAGTGTATTGTATTCTCCTTGCATTTCCTGAGGGAAAGTGCCTTTCTGGACAAAAGTGAAGATCTCTTTGACTCATTCTAGCTCCCTGAGTTAGGATTATGTTGAGAGAGGAGCATTACTGAAGTACTTATTTGGGGTTCTTAAGAAAAAGGTCCTTTAACTCCTTTAAAGAATGATGTCTTTCTAAGTATTTCTTTTGAGGAACTATATAAATACTCAATATATGGTAGCCATTACAAGGCCGAGAGTGAGTTTTGTATTATTTGTTTCAAAAGAAGGTAAACTGAGCCTTGTGCAGGGTGGTATGTGAAATACGTATGTGTTCATTTGTTACTATGCATTTGCCGAGTTGGACTGTGTGCTGGTCCCCTGGAAGCTATCAAAGCTACAGTAACTACAACCACTAATGTGACAGAAAAAGCTCATTTCTAAACAGCACGTTTCCTAAAGTCATAACCAAAAATATTTTTATCCTCAACATGCTCCCACAAAACACTTACATTCCCTGGCAATTCCACTTCTTGTTTTTCTTTTGCTATTTTTGAAATCATCACAAGAGGTGAAGAGTAGAGTATCGGATACTTTACCCTCAGAAATATACGAGATCAATACTGATACGAATCTGTTATTTGTATGAACTTCTGAACCCCTATTTTTCCTTTCCTATCGTATTCTGGTAGGACTTTAGGAACCTGTTTTCCTTCCCAGAATGAACGAATGACCTTACTCTCACTGTAGAAGTTAAGCTTATATCTTAAAAAGTTATTGCCCTTAATGTCTCAGGTCTGTAGACAAAGTACCCCAGGATGGGGACTTCAGACCCTCCTTTGCAGAAATGTCTTTATCTTAAAAGCGGTGGGGAGAGATAACTTTCCAAAGTCAGCATGAAGCTTGTGCAAGTTGGCTTCAGACTACCTGGCCATGAAGCCAGATTTGCCAGATACTGGTTTCCTCATAGACAACATATAGGTTGCAAAGAAAACAGGGCATTTGAAAGAGAAACTTCAATAGATTTCTTCCAAATGCTCCTTAAATTTCTAATACACCATAGCCTTAATGTTGGGATTGGAGCCCTTCCTTTTGCAAACTTGCACATACCCTCCCCTGTCTGAATGCAAAAGCCTGGAAACCACGTGTGTGAGATGTGGATGTGTTCTTGGTCCCAAATCAATCTTGTCGCTGCTCAGAAAGCACTGCAAGATAATAAGTAGTATTCACCTGATTGCTTTCCTGCTCTGAGACAGCTAGTGACGCGTGTCTTCCTGATAACCAGGACTTTCAGATCTGAGGCAGGGATAAAGGGAAGCTGGGAGCTCACAGAATCTCAATGTGACAGTGAATGGCTGAGGAGAGGGTCAGAAGGGATAGAATCTGTGACACAAATGAGAAAGAAGCACAATTTATCTGCTCCGGTTGAAATGATTAGATGTCTCTTTGTCTGGCTTCCTTAGAGTGGGTGACTGATCATCCCGGCCAGCTGGCTAAGGGCATAATTAACAAAGTTGCTGCTACGTCTGCAAAGTTTAATCAAAAAATTTACCAATGGTATGATGGCACCGTCAGAGAGATCACAAGAGACACGGAGTCGGCTTCTGCTCAAAGTGGGATCACAAAGCCGTGGAGGCAAGATGAGAAACCACGAACCTGCTCGATCCAAGGTAGGTTCTGTTACCATTCCATATACTCAGTTTTCTGACTGTGATTTTTGTTTGATGCTCAATAAGTTCTTTTTACTTTTATGACTGAAATAATTCATTAAAAAAGACCTATATGGTTTTTGAACATTTACAATACATCCTCAGAAAGCTTTGGGGATTTTATTTTCAAAATCTGAAAATTTAAATATATGACGAAGTAGCTTTTTGACACTGAGAATTAAATTTAAAACAGTATTTTGTCTGTTGTGTCTAGCAGATCTCTGCCAGTTTGGGGGATAATTATTTGCTAACAAATATCAATTGAATATGTATATTGTATGACACTGGATTTATTTTTCTCAACAATGTAAAAGCCGTTATTTTGTTTTACCAGTTAGAAAAGAAAGAAAAGGAAAAGCAAAGGCAGTTTCAGAATATGTAAGGGTTCTATTTTGGTTTCAAGAGGCGCTCAAAAGAAGAGATGGGGGTCTGAGGTCTTGACTTAAATTACAAACCCCGCACAAATTAATTAGGGCTTTTTACAAAGATTATTTAAAAGTTATATGCTATTCTGCAGGGCCAGTGTGTCCACAGAATGGTACAGCTATGTTTTCTTTTTAGCTTGAGGTGCTTTGCATGTTTGAATAGTCAAGCTCTAGGGTGTTTCCCAAATTACAGACTTCTCATATTGCTAATGAAGGACTGTGAAGGGGACAAGAAGAGCCCAGGACTCTGTGTATGTGCCGTGACTTCCTCTGAGTACAAGAAAGGGAGGAAAAAGTCCCAAGAAGGGTGCAGTAGCCAAGTTCGAGCTATTTATGCTGTGTCACCACAGTATTAATAGCACTGTGCTCAGTTTGCAATACAATCAGAGACACCGGTTCGGGTTCTACTTTCCCTCTGTGGTCTCCGAGGCCATTGGATCATGGTGAAGAGCCAGATTTTCTGCTCAGTAGTATTGTCTTTTGTGTGATTAGCAGTTTTAAAATCCTATAGAAATATAATCCAAAGGAAATGAGTGCACAGCACATGTATTTTAAATAAGTCCCTTTACATGTTCTCAGTTTTATTCTTAAGTATAGAAAGCTTGAGAGTCTCAGTATATCAATTTTAAAATTTTGTCCTTAAACTTTCAGATTATCAAATAAAAATAATGAATTATATTATAGAATTATGAATTTGAAAGCCTGTGAGTGTCTGGACAATTTAAAACACTTCATCAAAATGTTAGTTAAAATTTGGCTTAACAGTTTTTTATTGTGACTAAAATGTAATGATGCTGATTAGCAGAACTGAAATTAAATGTTTTGATCATTATTTTATTATATTCTGGACATCCTTTCCACAGAACAGTATTTTCATGATAGAGATTTTTTAAAAATTGTTTGATTCCTCCTCCACTCAGTGTCTAGTATATAACAGACATTCAATGTATAGTCATCAAGTGAATAAATTAACGGATATAAGTATTGTTACTGCTATTCATTTATGGTTAACATTTGCTTCCTCTGAATCAGTAACTTTGGTACACAGTAAACATTGTGACTGGGAAAAACTAGATGATGCAATAATCATCACAGAAAACACAGAGGATTAAAATACGCACTATTGTTTTAACCTCAACCTCCATAATATTTTGTGTAATTGATATTTGGCAGCATAAGAACTCTATGGGGTATCACAAGTCTCCGAGGATTAGGAAGGGCCAGGAAAGTTACTCAGAGCTGACATCCCCACCCCCTGCTTGAAAATGGGATTATCCCCTCGGATATGTAGACATGAATTCTTGTCAGAATTTCAAAGGAACTAACATTTTTGGTAAAAATGTGCTAATGTAAAGAATTAGAAGATTAGTGATACATAATGAATAAAATGCATTCTTTTGCATGGAAATAAGAGGAGAACAAATGTCCCTTAGGTGATTAAGGCTATTGCAATTTTATTTAAGATTAAAGTCTGATTGACCCTTGTTAGGATGATTAACCTTTCTAAAATTAAAACCCACATCTGAATTAGTCCGTCCAATTTAACTGTAAACATTGAGTAGGTCCTATGTCATTCAAATAATAATTTTTTAAAAAACCCTTCTATGTAAATTTTCATTTTTGTGCATCTTTGGATGATATGCTACTTTGGAAGTACTGTAGTTGTAGCAAAAGTTTCTCAATGGCAGAGAAGTAAGAAATAAGGTATAAATAACTGAGGACATGTGAGGAAAGTCTTCCAAGTACCACTTCCTCCCGAACATACAAACCCCCACGCCAGTGAGAGCAGGAAGTATGACGCACAACAAAACTGCATATTCTCCACAGCAAACCAATCTAGGGTAGGAATAAATAGCAGGTACACTTCCAGCCAAATGACAGCCGCATGAACTACACGGCATACCATGTGCAATCCATACAGTGGCTCTGAAAATATGTACTTTGGGAGGCAGCTGCACATGAAGGAACTCTTGGAAGTTACTTCGCATATCTAAAATTTCATTTACTGTGGTGTCTGCCCATCTCAGGATGCTGTCAGTCTTTTCATTAGTTCAAAAATACTCCAGGAGAAGCCAACTCTAATTGTTTACAATGCCATTTAAGGATTTCCTATTGTTTTTATTTGTTAAGCTTTCAGGAGGCTTTGTGAAGCTGTCATAAACTGCTCGTATTTTTCATATCACAGTATTTTTTTATTACTAAGCCAGTGAATCTTTTTAGGTTTAGGTGACTCAGTCTTTCTTTTATGTGTCTGTGAACTATTAAGATGGTAATAAAGGTTCTGTTCATTCCATAGGTAATTTATTTCTCTTTTTATCAAAAAATCCATTCTGAATATGTCAAGGTAGGAAAGTTTCAGGCATTATAGTGTAAAAATTAAGAACCCCAAGGGGCTGTAGTTTATGTTTTCATAAGCTTTTCATGTATGCTTTCAACATCCTTCTGCAACATACAATTCTACTCTAGACCTGTGAAAAAGTCAAAGATGAAATACTTACAGGAAAGAAACTGAGATTACTCAGTTGGCAAAGTGACTCTTTAATCCTCCAGAGACTTAGATAATACCTTGAAGCATAGATTAATAATATGTTTAACTAAGATCTGTTTATTGTAAGGATCATTTCTTAATTCTTAATTGTAGGATAAGCGTTCATCCCAGACTATAAACAAATATGGTGTTCTGTTCCACGTCTGATAAAGTGTAGACGAGCAGCTTTAGCTTTGGTATAGTGAATTGTTAAATTTTAAAAACTCATTTGTTTCATGATAATGCTTGTTTTCTTTTTAGAGATAATTTTTACTAAAGAATAAATACGACTGCTGTGTTAATTCCTAAAATATGCACTCTTCATTCTTCAGATATAACTCAAAAGTCTTTACTTTAGAATAATCTTATTTGACTTCTTACAAGAACTAATGAAAATGGCTTTCAGTATTAACATTTACTGCAAATATGATAACATTCTTTAAGCATAAAAAGCTAATGTGCCAAACTACTGATGATATCTTTCTTTATATTGCTATTAACCATCAGCTCTTTTCATAGAGGATCACGGTGTAGAAAGACAAAATTCATATTGTTTTAGAAAAGAAAAAAATGGTAGGGAAAAAGCAAAAGGAAATAATTATAATTTTTAAAGTCTCAAATGCAAAAATTTGTTTAGCTTGGGTGTGCTGTGAAGAAATTTTCATTTCCTTGGTTGTCTCTATTTTCTGGCATTTGCTTTCTCTTCACTTCACCCACTTTCAGACCTGACATTTTCCCTTATAGTTGTGAAATAATATTAATAAGCTGTGATTAGTTCATTTGATATTTTCACAGACCAACATTTCAGCTGGACTCCTCTTGTCTAAAAATCCAGTGGTTTTTCAAAAATGACCACAAATGTTATTTTATTCATTGTATATTGTTTTAGCCATTATATATTTTTAGTCAGCAATTTAATTTCATTTCAAAAACACTGAGAGCAGGTCTACATGAGCAGTTTTATTTTTCTGAGCAAGACAGACAAGGCAAGCAGCAGACGGAAGGATGTCATTGTTTAAAAAAAGTAGTTGCCTGTGAATTTTTCAAGATATGATTTTCCAACAGACCATTCTAGGATAAAACTCTTTGGTTGACATTGGTCAAGTGAACTTTTCTTCTGGTGTATTTGATAAAGTCATAGAAATACTCTAGAAACAATGAATACTCCAATGAACCTTCCAGTTTAAATGAAATTAGTTTCTTAGTACTAGTTTTCAGGTGAGTTGGAATGTAATGACCAGATGTAAAATGTACCTGCGTGTGGTTCATTTGATGTATTCTATGTGATTTGTATTAAAATGGCCACACCAGCCAAATATTTGATATCAGTCCTTCCTTATCTCTATTGGATTGTTTCCAGGACTCCTATTAATACCAAAATTGTGACTACTGGGTTTTTTTTTTTTTTTATATACAAAATGACTTGGTATTTACATTTGACCTGGGCACACCCTCTCAATATTTTAAATAATCTCTCAGTCACTATACTGCGTGGTTAGTACAGGTATAAATTTTAAAAAAAATATTTTCCATCCCTGTTGGCTGAACACACATATGAGAACATTCAGATACAGAGGAATAACTATACTTATAAAACTTGGAGAACTGTTTAAAAGTGTTGTCTTTACCTAATAGGCATTCAGCTTCAGCATTTCTGGAGCTATCTCTGACCTGTGTTCAGTGCCACTATGTCTTTATTGAGCACCCTGAACACTCCCAGTAACCCCAGTAATCAGTAGCGAATCTGTGGGCCATGCCTTATGGAGCAGAAACCCAACTGATTGGTCAGTGACGTTCCTGAAGTTGGATGGTGAGGTGGTGGCCTGGCTTACCTTGGAAACTGATGATATCTCAAGTCCTTCCTTCACAAGCTGTTCTTGTGATGTCTGTAGCATTTTTCCTCGTTAAAGCTTGGTGAGGGGCCAGGGATTTAGCTCAGTGGTTCCAGCGTCTGCCTTGCAAGTGCAAGGACCCAGGTTCAGTCTCCGGTAACCACATACAACAATGCTGGGTGTGGAGACTCACACTCACCAGCTATCAGTACCACATACCACAGTGCCAGGTGTGGTGGCTCACGCCTATAATGCCAACACCTGGGAGGCAGAAACAGGAGGATTGCTGTGAAATCAAGGCTGAGCTCAGGGCCAGCCTGAACTACAAAGCGAGACCCTGTCTCAAAAAAAAAAAAAAAAAGTTGGTGAGAATGACAATAAGATTTTTAGAAAAAGACTTTAATCCCTTTCCCTAACAAAAGAATGTAGTGAATTCTAGGATCCACAATGAAAGAATCAGCTATCTCCTCATTTGGTCTAGAGAAAGGAAAGTTCCCTCAGTGACTGAGGGAACTATAGATTATTCACTGGAGTGTCTATATTCAGTGAACTCCCTCAGTCAGCTCATTTTGTGGAGACAGTAATTCTGTTCCTCAAATTTTCATCATTAAATTTACTGAAAACTAGTGACAGGGCTTGTTTTAAAATGCTTCTACTTCCTCCTTTTTCATTTAAAATTCTTTTAAAATTTTGTTTTGTTATGCTTGAGACAGGGCATCACTCTGTAGTTAAGGCTGGCCCTGAACTCACTATGCAGACCAGGCTAACCTCCTGGTTATCCTTCTGTCTCTGCCTCTTGAGTTCTGGAATTGCAGATATGGGCCACCACATCCAGCTTCATTTAAAATTCTTACAGCCTTCTGTTTCACAGAACCTTAAAGTCAGAAGTGTCTTTGGCCCACCCTATGCAATTTCATTGGTGCAAACAGTCGACAATCCACTGATAAAGCTACTCCTCATTTTATAATTTCTGATCTTGAATTTGGGTATAGGCACAGTGTTTGTGACATTTCTTTGCCACAGGTACTTGTCCAGTTGTTTATGCTAAGTGCATATAAAAGATACACGGGGCCCCGGGATTTAGCTCAGTGGTTCCGGCGCCAGTCTTGCAAGCGCAAGGATCAGAGTTCGATCCCCAATTACCACATACTATACTGTGTGTGGAGACTCACGCCCAGCAGCAACCAGTACCACATACCACAGTGCCAGGCGTGGTGGCTCACGCCTGTAATCTCAGCACTCGGGAGGCAGAGGCAGGAGGATTGCTGTGATATGAGTTTGAGGTAGAGCTCAGGGCCAGCCTGAACCACAAAGCGAGATCCTGTCTCAAAACACCTTAAAAAAGGAAAAAAAAGATACATGGAAGTAATCTTTTTGATAAATATTAAAACTGAAACATAAGTTGTACAGGACCACTGCAATGTGAGAAAAATATCGTGTTGCTTGGCAAAAATTTTGGTTCTCATTTCTTGACTTACTATAGGAACAAAACATGATGCTGAGTGTAGCAAACAATAAGCTTCAGAAATATGAGCTCAAAAGAGTCCAAAGTTTGCAGATGGCACATAAATTCTCACCTGGTTTCACTACCTGCCTTTTGAATCTTGACTCTATTGCTTTGGAAACTCTTGTTGGTTCAGAGGATTTTGATCACTCTAAATCCATCTTAATATCCACTCACAGGGCTTTTAGGAGGTTTCTAACACATGGCAAGTACCGAGGAAATGTTTGTTAAGTTGGAGTAGAAGTGGTTTTTACTATTAAAATAAAGGTAAGAACACTGACCCTAATACTTTTTTATAAAGCCATGTGTTCACATTAAGTTAGCCCTCGCTTTCAAGTCTGCTGAGGAAAAGAAGTTGAGATAGATAGATGATAGATAGATGATAGATAGATAGATAGATAGATAGATAGATGATAGAGATACAGACAGACAGAGAGACAGATAGATTCATCCTTACTTGTTCCTACATCTTCAAAATGCTTTTAAAAATAATCCTGTTTTCTTCCTTACTTTAGTTTTAACTTTATATTCATGAGTGTCCTCCACCCAGAATTTATCAGTCACTAGTTATCAACTTATTATTTAACAACAGCAAAACTGCTTTTTAACCCTGAATCAATTATAATATTTAAACAAAGGGATCAGTTTAGCTTATGTTTTTATAGTCACAGAAAAAGTAGTGTACAACATTCATTTGAAAACGAAGGAAAAATCAAGCAAGGGCAATGTGTAGAATTTGGAAAGCTGAAGAATACTGAGAGAAAGATACAAAGATACTGTTGTGATTCTAATTGAAAAAAAAAGTGCTTGGCATCAAAGTAAATTAAAGTAGATAACAGAGTCAGATGTACTGAGTGGTCTTTCCTTAAAAGATGCTAGGAAAGATGGAAGAACAAGTTTGACCAATAACTCTTCTAATTATATAAATACTTGAGATTTCATTAACCATTTGAGTCTTGCTGGATGATGATTAAACCCTTAGGCAGATGTGAATGTGCTTTATTATATGGAAACATTGGAGAAAACATTTATGAAAAATATGATCCAATTTCTGAAAATACAGGCCAATTAAAGATGGAGATTTAATTTAGGAATTTTACTCTGTCTACATGATGTATATATTAATGATGATTTCTATTCCTTTATTCTTCATCTTCATAAGCAAAATTAGATTTTTTTAACTTATTGACATATTACTGAAGAATCCAGCTTTTTTCCTAAAATTACACATTTTTTTGCATAAATGTGCCTAATTACCTGAATTCAGTTTTGATTAGCAGTGTTAATTGATGCAGCTGTGGATGGTATCTGTTTACCTAAATTACCATGTGCAAACAGCAATATGTCTGGAAGTGAATATGCTAAACTGAAAATACTAATTAGCTAAGACAGATTGCTATTCAAGTCACATTGTGGAGCTTTCTAATGAAAGCCTGGATATGTCAGGCTTTTATGATATTCAGACAGAAATGTCTATATTACATATGATTTCTAAATTTAATTCATAAGAACAGATGGGATGTCAGCCAGGATTCTTCTGCCTTATTCTGTTATTAGTATGAATATTATACTCTACTGGAGATACACTCATATGTTTTTGTGAGAAACTCATTGTGTGCTTTGACAATGCGTCAAACCTACACACAGACTCGTCTCTTCCTGGACCCACACATTCAGAGACTCTATCTGGCTGGCATCCCAAAGATGGAGCTAAACCATCTCACTAGTTTGAGCACATCAGCTGGTCAGTTTAGTCTCACAACAGAGAGGTTAGTTTTACAGACAGCTTATACTGCACAGTATTATATTTTGTTGTTCTCTTTTTGCACACTGAATAAATGACTATATAGACTATTCAATCCTAGGCTTCTGTAGTATAGGGCTGAAAGGTGAGCACTCAACGCATTTAGATGGTCTTGAATCTTTAATCATTTTTAAATGGACCACAAAGCCATGCTTATTTTCAAGAGCTTGGCTTGAAATGTTATGGCCTTTTTCATGTGTCTTTGATTCACATTACCTTTGTCCTAAAGCATGACCTGCTTTGCTTAAGATTTCTCTCCAAAGAAAGCATTAATCTTTTACCATCTGCTGTCACTCAGCACTCATTAATGGCACTGTAACTTAGAGATATCTGAAGATTATAGTGCAAATCCTGTACATCATATAATGCAGAAATAATGGACTATTTTCCCTTTCTGAGAAGGCTAAATAACTGTACTTAATGCATAATAAGTCTCTTCTTCCCAAAGGCTGTGAAGATAAGGCCTCTTGACTCAACCTGAAGGGCTCATGATCCCCTACTAGATATTTTAAGATGCCATGAGCAAAATGGGGATAATTTTCCAATGCAAATTTGAACATAATTATAGTTTGGCATATTTAATTTAGATTTAAGTGAGAATTATAATTACCCAAAATTGAATTATTTCAATTATGCTAATTTCTATCCCCAAAGTTGGGTTGTAACATAGGTTGCAATCTATTAAAATTACAATGGTGTCTAATAGTAAAGATAAGGAATTTGAGCCAATGACTGCTGTAGTTATGTTTTTTTCATGAAAATATTAAAGTAGTATTACCTTACCCAGGGAAATATGAGGTTCTTGAAATAGATTCTGTCCAATGTAGAAGGGAAAGAAGGAAGGAAGGAAGGAAAGAAAAAAGTAAGAAGGAAGGAAGCGATTTGAGCTACTTGCTTTCTGTATCAATATCAGTGTCACTGTTTGCCATCCAATCATTGAAGCTAATCAAAGTGTTTTTAAAATAAAATTTATGCACATCATAGTTATGATATTTAGTGGTATACTTTGACAGGAAAAAAACTGTAAATGTCACCTTCAGAATAGTGTTATCTTTGATTATCATTTTAGTATCACTTCTTCCAAAAATGATTAATATGAATTTCTATATTCTTTGAGGAGAAAACTTGGAAAGTTTTGTTTTTCAACAGCTACAAGTAGCTTAGGGAACTCTCTCTGGATAATCCAAGAAATCCAATCATAACACTGACGTGTGCATGCCTGCGTGTGTATTTCTGTGTGTACCGACATCATCCCAGGGAAGAGTGCAGTTTAGGTACTACAGTACCCAATACCCATGAAAAGAGGAGAGGTTTAATCTGGGTGCATATGAGCAGCTGATTCCAGTGCAGAAACACGACGCCATCACATCAGATGATGTGGCAGGCAAAGCTGCTTAGTTCCTGTTGGCAAAAAGGAGAGCAGGTGGTTGGTGCAGAGAGCAAGGAGCTGGGGACCAGACCGACCACCAAAGTTAAGCCCTGCTGAGCCACCAGACTAACAAGTGTGCTGTACTCATTCCCTGTGCAGCTCCAAAGACCATCAAGTTGATACAAATGAGCTTAACCACCACAGCCTCTTGTTTCTTCAGTCTAAGGGTCCCTACATAAATTAGCAAAAGTTATTTTGTCTGTGGGCATAGATGCGGACTTGTTTTGTGCTGGGGTCTTTGTTGACACCTATGAGCATTCCTCCAGAGTAACTTGAACAGGAGAAAGCTGGCCTGGGATGTCAAATCCGAAATGGAGCCGCACAGTGTTATCAGACATTCCAATGAATTGTCTTGAGGCAAATCATTTAACCTCAGTGTGCAAATTAGTTAATTTTAAGAATAAATATAGCTATCTTTCTGACTTAAGGATTTATCACTTGTGCTCAGGGTTCAGTGGATCTGCAAATGAGGTGTATGAATCTTTTCTTTGAACTCTAATTGGCATGTGGGGGAGGCAAGTCTGACTGAGCTAACGGCTGAAGGACTAAATCCTTTGAAGAAATTTTGATTTAGTTTTATTACTTCTAAGTATTGCTAATGTATTCTAAGATTAATTTGACTCTCACTGCTTTGAGTATTCTGGTTTCCTTTCCAAAGGACAGAGCTCAGGCTCTCTTAGGGAATTCTGCTACTTCCTTGGTTGGGTCCTCCTCTCTTCCTTCAGGCAGCACTTCCTGAGATCCTGCCCACAGGGGAGGCCTTCAGAAGAGCTCCTAGAGTGAACAGGTTGCAAATGAATCAACTGTGTGTCCATTAATCCTGAAGTAATCTCTCAATTACCTAAATTACAAGATATGGGTCATCACCTAATCCAGGGACCATGAACCTTTTGAGGGCATTTAAAAATGTTAAAGGTTCTGCTAATTTTGAGAAAGCTGTAAATTTTTGATGGTTTTATGTTCTTCTGGTTATAGGAACTCTCACCTTTCCCAGAGGATGAGGAATTTGTTCCTTGGAGTTTATGTAGATGCTACACTGGGATTCACTAAGATGCTAACTTAATGAGATTTGTATGGGTATGGAAAGTGTTGTAGGCAGGTAGAGCTAAATTCAGACTTTTGCCACTATTATTTGCTGGCAGAGTAACTTTGCAGCATTTTCTTAACTCACAGATTTTAGTTTACTTGTCTGCAAAAAAGAAATATAGTATGTGTTTATGATGGTGACATAAATAATAAATTAATATACATAAACATTTTAAACTAGTACCTAACACTGACAGGAAGTAGTAGTATCACTACATACTATGTAAAATATAGATCAGTGTTAGGAAGCAATACCTGCTATTAAAGAAATATTTTAAAATGTAGCACTCATTAACTTAAAGCTTCCTACCTGTCCATATGTATGTACTATGTATGCATGAGTGTGTGTTGAGGTGTGATTATAAAATATGATGCATTCAATTAAAAATCATTACAGCAAAAATACATTGCCATGAACCCCCCTCAATCTACCCCCTCTTCAAATGTATTTATCTTTTCATTGTTCTCACCACTCTCTGGAGCATTTCTAGAAGGTCTTTGTCCCCCATGGATGTACTTGCACTGTCACGGCTGCCTTGATATTCTGTTTCAATTCAAAATGTTTACTCTTTGTGGTCATTTTGACTTTGAGGAAGAGTTAGAAATCCTGTAGTACCAGATCTGATCTAAGGTGGACAGGGACACACTATAATGTTTTTATGAACCTGGATGTCACTGGATGGCAGTCAGAAAAGCATTCACCATATTTTTGGTTATACCCCTTATAGTCACTCACAAAAAAAGTGGACTTCAGAGAAGGGTGTTTACAGCAGGAGGGAACATTTTGAGGAGAATAATAGTGATGTGTCTTTCAACCCATGTACATATATTGAAAAACAAAATGAAATACTTGGCTTCCTGAAACTTCAGCTTCCTGAAGAGTTGCATGATTCGCATTGACTATATTATAGTTTCTAGGGATATTAATAATATTTTAAGGTACTTCCCACAGTGCATGGCACATACAAATGCTAAACTATACTTCCTGAAAGTATATGACATGTGAACTTCAGGCTGCCTTCTTTACTGGGGATTCCTAACAGTGATGTAGCCTTTCATATTTCAAAAGCATTTCTGTACATGTTATCCTGTATGATTTCATTGCAATGAAATGGGATAACTAGCACTATATTAGGAAGTGAGGAACCTAAGGCCTCTCAGTGCAGTGAGAAAAGAAAGAAGGCAGGAAAATTTAACTTGGATTCCCTTTAGACTCTTTTGTAAAGAAGTCAATGATGTCTCTGCATGGAATACCGACCTCATAAAGTCCTAGACAAGTAGTGTTGCATTTGAGGATAGGGCTCAGGCAGGAGTCTCTTGGGAAATCCAGGACAATAGCCAGGTTTTGCCAGGTGAATGGAATTAGTTTCCCCTCAATACTCCTATGTTAGAATGTTCCGATTCATTAACATTGCTTGCAGTAGTTAAACGTTATCTTCTCCACTGATACCACTATGACTTGGGTGGAAATAGGAGATGAGGTTTCCCTGAGGCCTGGAAAAAGGACCAGAGATCTAAACGTGGGAAAACATGCGGCAATTTCTGGAGAAATGAGCATACAGAGCCAGATTCAGGATAAAAAAAATAAAAAGCACACCTATCCTTCCTTCTTGTTAAGAATTAGTCACAAGAGATGGAAAATGTCCCAGAAAAGCCATCTTATGTATTTATAATTTTTTTGAGCTTGTTAAAATAATTTACTGATTAAGCAAATATCTTACAAACACCTTCTATTTGTGAGGTGGTATGTAGGAAGGGCACTGTGGGGACCTAGAAAATACAAGGAATGGTGTCTTTGAGGATTCTAAATAACTATTTTATGATAATATATCTATTACGGCAGTAGCAGTGTAATTTAGTAAATTCTTCCTCTTTTAATTCTAAATATATTAAGAAATGCACCAATTCATTCTTGTATTCATTCAACAAGCATTTGTTCTTTGTGCTGGGTAGTGGAGGACAAATGGGAGCATGGAAGTCAGATGACCTTGGTTCTCCACCAGTTAGAAGTGGAAAAAATTATGTAACATTTTAGCTTCATGAAGAGTTGCATGATTTGCATTGATTAGAATATAGTTTTTAAGGGTATTAATAATATTTTAATGTACTTCCCGCAGTGCATGGCATATACAAATGCTATCATTGTTTCATGAAAATGAATGTGTCTGTAGTTCGGAATGTAAAAGCAGCTAGAGGGTCTGAAATACACATTCCTAGAGCACGCAGACCATGTGTATCTGGTGTATATGGAAGGCAGTCTACCTTGATCCGATTTCCACAAGTGTGTCAGAACTCAGAAGTAGGAAGGGACTTTGGCACAACAGGAGAACAACAGCAAAAATGCTTTTTGTACAGTGTGTGATCCAGATCTAGCCACACCTTTGTCCAAGATAGGCAGCCTGATGAACACTGCCCCGGAGACCACTGTTTCTTAGGGACCTACAACATCTATGCGATTTGAATAGGATGCATGTCCAAGCCCCAAAGCACATAGAACACAATCGCCTGTTCAGTGCGGTTAAATAGGACAACACCCACCTCTGGCCTTTGTCTGGTGAGCACCAGGGCCCTAATTCACACTGAGTTGTTGCCTTTTCTGATGGCATCCATGGCAGAGCCATGGTGTACTTGAACTTGTTCAAGGTTCTCATGTCCAGCAAATCCAAATCAGATTTTCATCATTAGCTTGTCAACTCATCTTAAGCCTTCTTAATGAAGGCTGCTGTGGAATGTCTTTCATGCTCTGTGGCCTTTATGCTTAGTCCTTGCTACTCTCAGCAGTGGCTGAGGAGTTAATGAAGTTTCCACAGTGCTAGCTTGAGGTCTGCTGCTTTTGAAAACATACCTCGTATGTGTTTGAGTATTTAAATTCTGTTTTCTAGCTTTTAGGGTTTATATCCTCATGGTGCATTCAAGTGCTATGGAAATAAGACCAGATGGATGTGACAACCAGCCATTCGGGAAATTACGTACACATTACATTTTAGAAAACCAGTGTACATATGTCTATCTGGATGTGTTCATATGTTGGATCATTTTTGTTCCATCCAAATGGTTGGGATTTCAGTGAGGCAGTTACCTAGAATATCAGCCTGAGAATTCCTTCACAGGGAGAAGTGAGGCCCTGTGCTGAGCTACTTTGCCAAACAGGGTTGAGTGCAAGGAAAGAGGATCAACTACTCTACATTTCCCCACCTTCTCTCAATCTTCTCTGTAGCACGTGCTGCTGCATATTTATTACAAATTTATTTATTGTCTACTGTTCCCCTATTGCGTAAACTCTATCTTGAGAAGGCATTTTCTGCGATCTAATACTATAGTGTTTGGACCAGAGTAAGCACTCTTTTATGTGACAGCGAATAAACTGGCTGCTCCTGAGGTAGTGAAATGGTGCTGAAGCCAGAAAAAGACAACGATTTGGTTTCCTAGATGATCAACATATTATGGTAAATAACCACAATGATGATTTCTAACATAAATGTAATGTTTACTAGTGCTGACCCTCATCTTATGCCTAATTATGACAGTGACCCTTGGACGTGGGGACTCTTCTTAGTTTCAAGAATGGGAAAGCTAATGCCCAAATGCTATGTGACAAAGGCAGGATCCAAGCCCACTGGTCTGATCTACATCTCAAATGGTTAAAATATAGCCCCGGATTTGAAAATAACTTATCTCAGGAACTTGTCAACCTTTTCAGTTAGCAAAAACATCATCTCATAGCCATGATCTTTTAGCTGTGTTCTATCCTTAAGTACGCTATCGGTTCAACTAGTGGTGCAAGGAATTGCTCCTATTTTATGCTAGGATGCAGGAACCTATACAGACAGCCACTTTTCCTATCTCGTACTGCATTCTGCCTTGATTTATCTACATTGTAATTCCTTAAAGACAAAGGAAAAAATAAAAGGAAACTAGATAGTTAGTGCTGTAAATAAACACTCTGGGTTTCTGCACAAGTTAAGATATTCTGTTAACATGCCCAAAGCATTCTGACTAGCTAAGTGGAAAAATTGGTATTGGGGATTTTATCTTGGCTTGTTTATGGTTACTTAAATTCATTCTTGTACAAACTGTGATAAAATAATGAAATTTAGGATTGAAATTAAAATATAAAGCTTTTAACAATAAAGCTGTCTGCCCCTTGGATTTAGGTTGACTGATAATAAAAATTAGTCAGAATACTTGATGATAGGACCTGCAGGATGATATATGCTTTGTCTAAGCCGAGTAGTGGCTAACCATGGAGAGGTCAAAATAGAGTTCTACGTTCCCTAAAAACAAGTGTAATAATCTCTTGATACAGAGTGAACGTGTGTAGATTGTAATCATCAATGTAACTTCCGAGGAAGGGCGCAATTTTCAGGGAAAGGGAACAGGACTCCATCTCCAGAGACACCCTGTCCTCATTAGACTTATGAATTATATTTGTCACCTGCACATTTCCTTGAAGCATTTCCCATTATACACCCATACAGCAGTATTATTTCAAAAGTTAATTTCCTTGCTACCTTCTCTAATCAGCCCAGATGGCCACATCAATTTTCTTACATCACATCCTTCCTTAAATTAATTAGTTCCATGAAATCTAGTTCAAAAATTAAATACCTTTTATTTGAGTTTACATAATCTTTTATATAATATGCATTTATATAGTGAAATTTTGATATTACTTAATGGGATAGGATACTAATTCCTGCCCCCATCAACTGAATAAAAAAACCATTTCAAAATATGTACAAATAGTAAGTACATGGTAACAAATCTTAACAAATACAATTTAAATTAAGCTAATTAACTTTGTATTAACCCACATACTTATCTTTTTTGTGGTGAAATTCTCCTAGAGAATTTCAAGAATTTAATATATTATTGACAATCACTTTGTTATACAATAGATTTCTGACATTCATTTCTCCTAATTATAATTTTGTGTCCTTGGAACAGCATTTCTTCTCTTTTCTTTTTCTTATTTTTAGTTCTTCGAGGCAGGGCTTCTCTTTGAAGTTCAGGCTGGCCCTGAACTCACTATGCAGCCCAGGCTAGTCTTGAACTCATAGCAATCCTCCTGCCTCTGCCTCCTGAGTGCTGGGATTACAGGGGTGAGCCACCACACCCAGCATTGTGGTGTGTGGCACTGTAGTCAAACCTGAGACCTTGCACTGGCCAGGCAGATACTACAACCACTGAGTTAATTCCTCAGCCTTAGAACAACATTTCTTCAGCCTCTACCTCCCGCTGCATTCCTCCAATCTTTAGCAGTCATTCTTCTATTTTATGAGCTCAGCATTTTAGATTCCTCGTATAACTGAGCTCTTTCTGTGCATGGCTTACTTCACTCAACTATCTAGGTTGTCTCTAGGTTCATCTATATTGTCACAAATGATAAATTTTCCAATTCTTAAAGGACAAATATTTGATCATGGATAGATACCACGTTTTTCATACATCCATTGATATATAACTGGTTAATTCCACATCTTGCCATTGTGAATAAAGCTACAGTGGGGGTGGGGTGGAGCTCTCTCTTTGACTGGCTAATTTCAATTCCTTTGGATTTACATTAAATAAAACAAAACAAAACAAAGCAGAAGGGATTGGAGAGCAATTTCTCCATTTCCCTGGACACTAGATCCTTCACTGGATGAGATGGTTGTGTTTAGTTTTCAGATCATATGGTAGATTGCAAGATCATGTGATAGTTCTATTTTCAAATTTTTGAAGAATTTACATACTAGTTTGTATAATGGCTATACTATTTTATATTCCCACCAAGAATATGCAAGTGTTCTCCTTTTTCCCACATCTTTGCTAGCTCATTATCTTTCATCGTTTTTATAATAACCATTCTGACAAGTATGCAGTGACATCTCATTGTCAGTTTTATTTGTATTGGTCTAGTAATTAAAGAGATTGAACATTTTTGAGACAGGGTCTGCTTTTTTTTTTTTTTTAAAGTTCAGGCTGGCCCTGAGCTCAGCCTTGAACTCACAGCAATTCTCCTGCCTCTGCCTCCCAAGGTCTGAGATTACAGGTGTGAGCCACCACACCCGACACTGTAGTATGTGGTTCTGACTGCTGTTAGGTGTGAGTCTCGATGCCTGGCATTGTATGTGGTTACTGGGGATCAAACCCAGGCCCTTGCACTTGCAAGTCAGGTGCCGAAACCACTGAGCTAAAGCCCTGGCCCAAGAGGTTGAATTTTTTTTTCATATATCTGTTGGCCATTTATATATCTTCTGTTGAAAAATTTCTATTCAAAGCTCCTTTGTCTTCATTTTAATTTTGTTTTTGCCCCTAAGTTGTTTGAATATTAATCACTTGTCCCATCTGTGCCTTGTAATAATTGTCTTGTATTACACAGGTTGTCCTTTCTCTTTGTTAGTTGATTCTTTTGTTGTGTAAATGTATTTTAGTTTGATGAAACTCCATTTGTTCATTTTTACTTTTACTGCCTATTTTTTTATCTTTATTGGTACATTAAATATACACATCATGATTGCACTCCATAATGGGGATTTGTACCAGTATAAGACACAACTTAATTCTCATTTTTTCCCATAGCCCTACCCACCCTACCACCCCCCCATATACATAAAATTTGTTTCCTTACTTTTTTGTTACAATCTCAACATTGTCATCTTTCACCTTATTTTACATTGAGCATTTTCTATTTCACAATATATAACATACAATGCTAGGACTCATTTACATCTTCATTTTCTCATACCAGAGAAAAGATGCAATATGTACCTATCTGTGCCCTATTTATTTCACTTGTGAGGATATCCTCAAGGTATGTCCATTTAAGTAGAAATGATTCAAACTTATCATTTTTTATGGCAGAGTAGTACTCCAAGTGTCATATCCAATAAATGATTGGGCAGACCATTGTGAGAGAAGTTTTCCACTATGTTTTCTTCTGGTTGTTTCACAGTTTTAGTTATCGCATTCAAGTCTTTAATACATTCTGAGTCAGTTTATCTTGGGCTTTCAACACGTTCTGGTGGTTGATACTTATGCGCTTACATTGGTTCAGTGCTATTTTTATTTCCACAGTCTTGCAATACATCTGGAAGCTGTACGTTGTAATGCTCCAGTTTTGTTCTTTTTGTTCAAGATCATTTTATATATTCAGGTCTTTTGTGATCCTGTAGGACCACAAAATTCTTTTTACTATTTCTGCAGAAGATGGTATTGGAATTTTAGTAAGGATTGTACCGAATCTTTAAATTGGGATGGATAGTTTGGCCTTTTAACATAATTTATTCCAAACTATGAACATGAGATAATCTTTCCATTCACTCATGCTTTCTTCAATTTCTTTCATTAATGTTTTATGGTTTTGAGGGTGTAGACATTTTGCTTCATTGGTTAAATTTTTTGCAGAGTTTTTTAATTAAAACCTGTTGTGAATGAGATATTTTTTTCTTGATTTCCTTTTCAGATAGTTTTTTGTTAACACTTAAAAGTGCTACCGATTTTTATATATTGATTTTGTATCTTGCATCCTTACTAAATTTGTTTATTAATTCTAACAGTTTATCTGGTGGAGTCTTTAGGAGTTCCTATAAACAATACTATACACTTTTAAAAAGGGACATTTCAACTGCTTTATCTCCAATATAAATGTAAAATAATCAATTTTTAACCACAGATTTTTAAATGAAGAAAAAGCAACCAACTGAATTTTTAAAACAACTACTGTGAATTGACTTGGAATCACTTAATTTTATCCCTTTTACACTGTTTCAAATTCTGAAACCAGCTATAGAACAAAAATATCTTTACATTGTCAATATTGAAACAATGCCCTGTGAGAGTTGAAACATCCTTAGGGGTACAAACAGGTAGAGACTTGGATTCTTTTTTGATTGCAGAAAAAAATATATGTTTGGCCTTCCCATGTGACCAAGAGAGTGTGATACTTCTTGGTGATGAAGTGATGATACTTCTTGTATACATATGTATTGATATGACTGATGGAGTGAGCCCTCTCTTCTCAGCAAGAGGAGCCATTCTCAGAAGTGTGCAGGCAATCACAATATTTGCAAGTCCTGAAAGCCAAAGAAATGCTAGTTTTTGGTTTATTTACTGCAGTGTGTCTTTTTAAACATTTTCTTTTTCAAATTAGCCTCAAAAGTCAATAAATGGAGCTTCTATTAATCCCCCATGATAAAGGAAGATGAGAATTAAATGGCATTCAGGAAGAATGGCCACAACATGATCTTTATCTCAAGACATGGGCTCAAGGAGGTGAGTTTAAGAAGGAAAATGTAAACACAGAACCATCAATCTGTGTGCAAGAGGAGAAGTAAACATTTCTTTGCAATGTGCTTGTCATACGTTCAACTATACAATCAATCATTGAGAAAACATAACTGTGGGAGTTTTTCTTTCTTCATTTTCCATGTGTTCATTATTATGCATCAGCAGTGGAGATTAAGGTATTGATGAGGCACTGATAGGTGGACTTTTGTGCAAATGGAGTTCTTCACATGTTAGAGAAGGAAGGATAGATTCAAGACCTGTACTGCACAGCAGAGAACAAAGGACACACACCAAGACTTTCAAATCCCTGCCGAACTCACTACTGGGTAAAAAGTAGTCCCTTTCCCATTTCATATGCCAAGAGATCAACACACGAATTTGTTAAGTAATTAGTATCTATCGAAAGTTCAAAGTTGAGAGTAAACTGAGAAAATCAAATGGCATTATTAAACTGTCTTTGTGTTTCAATTTTAAATAGATGGACATTTAAAATGACTCAATATCAAAAGGACCAAAGTAATGTCCATGCTGTCTAGACATTTTCAACTATCCAACGTGAGCTTGCAATTTATATTACTCCTTCATAATTCCATACCATCAACAGATCTAGAACAAGACGTCCTATTTAAGATGCTTCTCTCCAATAAACCTCTTTGTGCCCATGCATTTATCCAAATCCACATAAATACAAAGTGAAGGTGGGGTGGTAGTCTGATTACCAAGTCCTAGAATGAGAAAGCTGCCAAGTCTTCAGTCATGCCCTGAGGAATGTGAACAGTGCTACCCTGGATCACCTGCTGGGCCTCGGACTCTCACCGGAACCTAGACAAGCAGACACCTTGATCACTGCATTGTAGAAGAGAAAGTTGCAGCTAGTTGTGTTCTCCCAACTCTTCTAAACTTGCCTGTGTCAGACTTAAGGTGACTCTAAAGACTGACTTCTCCGTCCAGATCATCCATCCTATCCTCCACTACCATCCTGAGAGGTGCTATCCATTTAAAATCAAAGAAGGAGAGAATGAAGTCTGTGGACCATTGTTTTAAAATACCAAGCCCCAGTCCATTTTAAAACTGAGGCTTCTCAGCCTTCTTGGTCACTGAATCGACAATCTCAGTATTTGGCGCACCATCTAGAAAGACACAGAAAGAGAGAGAAAAGAAATACTATATCCAAGTTTCAGTGGTAGCACTTAGAGGAAGAAAGGAGATCTTTGGTTTTCTTGCAGCTTTTCTTGTCTGTTTTAAAGAGAGAAGTGGTGGCACGGGGCGAAGGAAAAATAGAGAATAGCCCTGTTTTGTTTTTGCAAACAAAACAAAGCAAAGCAGAAGGGATTGGAGAGCAATTTCTCGATTTCCCTGGACACTAGATCCTTCACTGGATGAGATGGTTGTGTTTAGTTTTCAGGCTAGGGTTGTCAAGCGAGAAGTGTAGACTAATTTCATATTTTCTCATCACTTTCTTTTGGGGATAAGTATTTTGGTTTTCAACTGTTTATTATTTCAGAGGCATCTATATGCTAATACGTTTTATGCTAATTATGTTCCTGTTTGCCCCTCAGGTTATGCTTCGCATCACCCACCAGGGAGGATCATCTCTCCTGAAAACTTTCAAATTCGATTTTGAGAATTATTCAGAAAAAAGTTAAGCCATGCTCTTCCCAGCACAGGAAATAATATGCTCTGAAGGAGCCTCTAATTCCCAGGATATGGACTAGGATAACGCTGGGTCCTTGTACTACCCAGATCTTCTCGAGGACAGACAGGTACACACAGCATTTACCACTGTGACACTGAAATGTTGGGGAAATGACTACAATAAAATCTAATAAAAGATTTTAGAAATCACTAAATTACTCTTCGATCCAGAGAGAAGAAAGGAAAAGCTGTTTTCATTCTCTGCAGCATCTGAGGTGTGCAGACTGTTACTATAAAGACCGTGTTCTAATTGTATGTCATCATTTCTTAGCATCATTTTTAGAATTTAATTTTAATGATATTAATGCCTGAAGCTGAGATTGTGCCTACGGGAAGAGTCAGTTAAAATAGAAATCTCATATAATAATCCAGCATGATAGTTTCTTCCAGCTCTTTTAATACAGAACTTTGTTTTAAATGAAATTATAATTTGTTTTGAGAGCAGGTTTCCATTTAAAAGAGAAATTAGCCAATTAACTTGTCTTAAAAATATTCTTAAGCATCTTTTACTGAAGATAAGCATAACTTAAAATGGAATTCCTTGACATGAGACATTAAAACTTAGATGGCCACGGAAGGTATTTTGTACCTCTCCTTCATTTGTGAGTTGGATTTCTCTTATTCCACTTCATAGATGCCAAGCAAAGAAACCATATCACACCCCTCTGTATTGCTCTCTGCCCTGCTCTGTGCTTAAGAAAAGCAAGGAGCCGGAATCCCCAGGAAATCTGTAATGCAGACTCCAGTGGTTCGTTTTGTAAGCAGACTTCTCTCTCTGCCTGTTCTTCTCTCCACTTTTCAGTTGCGGCACCTAATTTCCTTCTGTTTGTTAAGTGCTTTCACTGGTAGACCTCAGCTGTGACATCATTCTGCAAGACGTGAAGCCCTGCTGCTGGTTTTGCTCCTACTGACTCACTTTAATGCCTCTCAAGCTCCAAGACAGCTTTGTCAGGAAAAGTTTCCTTTCATGGCCGGATGAAAGGGTTTCCTCTGCAAAGGAGGCCTGACAAGTACACTAGGCTCTTCCTGGACAGGAAGAGATCAGAGTGAGCCTCCCAAAGGCAGTTGAAAACAGATACCTGCCATGTTCTGGGGCTGCTAGCCAGCATTTGACACTTATGGTCATAATCTCTATAAATAGGAAGAACTACTGCTAGGGATGCAGTTGGTAAATTGGCCAGAATAAATCTTTACCAAATAATGACAAAATAACCTTGTGTTGAAACCTGGCAATGTTTGGTACATTCTACTGCAATCAAAGACCTACAGTGTTCTGTGTGCTAAACCCTGTGACCCATCATTATTTTCTTTTTATTCTACTTACTTGTCAGTGATAACAGAAGAGCTACACATTTCCCTTTTAAAGTTCTGTCTGAAGAATGATTCATTGAACTAACACATTTGGTCTGAATGCAGCCCCAGCTAAGAAGACATTTTCCTGCTCATCTCTGAGCATAATTCAAAGCTAATTCAAATAGAAAAGCAATTTATGTGCCATTAGGCTTCAGCATGTATTAGGTGATGGTGAGTCACACTAACTGATTAAGTATTATTTTCTTCCTAAGCTACCTTCTGTAAGGACAGAAAGGATACTTAAAAGCCACCATTAGTTGCAGCTCTGGAAAGTCCCTGCAGTTTGTGGATGTTAGCAAACATTTGGTGGGCATGGCTTGGTCTGCATGAGCAGTGAGACTGGATTTAATGTAGCTCTTGAAGTTCTGTGTCCACAGCGAGGACTGGTACTCTTGATTCTATAATACCCAGAATGAGGTGAAAAGCTTTAAAATAGTAAGGACTAGAGTTAGATAAGCCTGAGATGGAGCCCCAGCACCAATAATTACTAATTATCTACCTAGATTAGTTCTTTTAACTACCTCAGCGTCATTCTCTTCATGAGTATCATTAGAAGAAGGGAAAAGATCACATTTGCTTTTGTTCATTGACCAAGGAGATTAAATGAGATGATGTAGTTGTATGAGGACTACTTATAGTAAAGGCTCAACTAATAGCCATCACTTTTATTTTCATTGCTCTTTTTAATAGTAAAAATAAGACTTGTTACTATTACTGACATTCTTACTGATACTAGTATTCAAAAAAGTTCAGAATATTTCCTCATGGAGACTTTAGGTAGTAGAAACCAAAAGATACATGTATGAAATGCTTTTCTGTCAATAAAATGGAAATTTTTTAAATAAATATTTGGGATACAGGTGTGTTGATTCATGCCGATGATCCCAGTGCTCTGAGATGTTAAGACAGGAGGGTCACAAATTCAAGCCCAGTCTGAGCAAACTAGCGAGTTAGCAAGACCTTGTTTCATCATAAATAATTGTTTTAAAAAGATGGAAAAGTCCTGGATTCAATACCCAGTTCAGGGGGAAGATGAAAGGAAGAAAGGAAACGGGAAAGAAGGAAAGAGAGAGGAAAAAAAACCAAAGAAAAATGTAGGAAATTTCCAGTTTTAAATGTGATTCATTGGAGGCCAACACATCATCACAAGATTTCAACAAAAACTTCTTAAAACTGTCTAAGATGTTGAATAAATTAAAAAAATAAATTTATTACATTGTACTGTTTGTACTGACTTTATGTCAGTTACTCATGTGAGATAGAAAAAACAAAATCATTTAGGAGGAAGATATTTTTCATTCTCCCTGCCAAGAATGCAGACATTTGGCTAATGATCTAGTTTTTCCACTTTCCTTTCTGATACCCGATATCATGAAAAGCCATCCTGGACCTTCTCGCATTGCTGTAGTGGTGGCTGGTGGCTGGCAGGATAGTTTGAAATCCTGAGTGTTGTGTGGTGTGGAACAGAGCAGCATGAAGGCAGCTTCCCGGAAAAGATACCTCGCTGGTTGCAAATCCCTAAGTAAGCAGCGAGGACATTCTCATGGGTTCAGACTATTTACACAAAAGTGTGTACCTGATCTCAAGGGCTTTAGAAAGTTTTAGCTCTGTCGCTAACCAAGAGAAAAGTTATCAGGTTGTATTTGCCTCTGAAGCATGGCTCCTCAAAGGAAGAAAAGTCAGATGTTAACTAAAACTTCACTGGGCCGGGTATTTATCTCAGTGGTTCCAGCACCTTCCTTGCAGGCCTAAGGACCCCAGTTTGATCCTGAGTAACCACATACAATCGTGCCAGGCTTGGGGGCTCACACCCACCAGCAATCAGCACCACATACTACAGTGCAAGGCATGGTGGCTTACGCCTGTAATCCCAGCACTCAGGAGGCAGAGGCAGGAGGATTGCTGAGTTCAAGGCTGAATTCAGGACCATCCTGAACTACAAAGCAAGACTCTGTCTCAAAAAACCAAAATCAAAACAAAGCAAAAAAAAAAAAACCAACAAAAACCCAAAAACTTCACAGAGCTGGAGTGGATTGTGCCACTCTGTGTAGAGAAGTCAGCTTTGACTCCCAACTGAATGGCAAAAAAAGAGATTTGCTACCAAAAATTGTTATTGCATGCAAATTCCATTTGAAGTAAAATAATTTTTTGTTTTCCATATAGAAGGGCTCTAGTAGCAATACAGCTTTCAAAAAATAGTATCTTGAATGTATTACTTATATTTAATTTCTTTTTACCCCTTTTTGTGTATTTCCCTTTTGCTCAGTCTCCCTTCAAATAAACTAACATCCGCACTCCAGTGTGCTTCATGACCTTTTAATTCATTCACATGTGGGTTAAAATGGAACATTGTTTACCTTTCCTGATGCTTAGCTTATACACAGAAGCAAAAGAAAGAGCGATCAAAAGGAAATCTCCCTAGCACGGCAGTGATGCTCCCCCAGACTTCATTCCCATTCTGTCAGTCTTCCATGGGAAGTTGGTGTAATCTGAAAAGGGGCAAGATTTGGGACTGTTCTCAGTTGTAAGCATGAGAACAAAATAAGAAAGGGTTTTCATTTATATGATGCCTTTCTCTTATCTACGGGTCTTGTCTCCCAGACTGTCTGTCTGTCTCTAGAAAGCACAGTCAATAAAAATGATTAGAGCTGGCATCTCACAAATGTACACCCTTAAACCATGAAGTAGTAATGCTGTGCAGGAAATATTTTTTCTGACCTTTTCAAATTGCATCCAACTGTCTTGGGAATTTCTCAGGGACTGGAGGTAATAAGGTTCAATCCGTTTTACTGTCTGGCTTCAAATTTAGTTCCTCTGCAGCTCTCACTTATCTATTCTTTGCATCTTGGCCCTGGCACCCGTTCAGCACAGGAATCCACGCATATTGTCTTTTTTTCCATTCTCAGGTTTTTGTTAAAAGATCACACTGTGGAATCTACAACCATGACGACTTTTCACTTACTACCCCTTTCAAATGCAAAATATTAGCTCAGGAAGATTAGTGAGCATGCTGCCCTCCCAGAAGCCCTCATTCAATTTAATTAGCTTTTAGGTTTCATCCTATCTTCCATCTCAGTTTCTACCTGTGTGATTTATGCCTCAGTGACCTTCATTATACCAAATTTTTCAACTTAACTATATCAGGAGTGCTTTAAAAATATAAGACAGAAATACACAAATTTCTTTTGTTTTAAATCAACTTTAATTTTTCTTCTGTGAGTTCAAATGCCATGGATGTAACTTGCCAGTGAGGAAGTGAGTTACCCAAGTGTGACATGCTAAAGGGCCTCATTTCTCACTGTGTTCCCTGAAGGAGAACAGAAAACAGACGCTAGGGACACACTGTCTGACCCCCTGAAGGCTCCGGGTGTCGGGAAGCCTTGACAGCAGGTAAAAAGCAGGTGCTACTCCCACACTCACAGGATCTTCATGCTGAACTGACTGCGGGTGTCTCCTCACTTGTCAGACACCCCACATTCAGCAGCATCCTCTGTTTGGTTGCCCCTAACCCTCACCTCTGTCCTCCCTTCTGCAGGGGGTAGATGGTGGCTGAGCTTTCCCAGGTCAGGAGCTTGGGGCCTCTCTCTGACCCGGAAGAGACGTCCAGTAGCAGGCTGCCATCAGCAGAAAGGGTCTTCCCCTTCTGAGAGCCTGGGTCTTCTTGTATACTAAGTTCTAGACTTTGAGGATCATCTTTGGCCTTCTAAAAGTGAGATCATTTTGAACAATCCCATTTAGACGTACAGTTGAGGAAGGATGGGTGATGAGCTAACTCTTTTTTATTCAAAACATGTTTTGCTCTTTAAAAGAACTGAACTTATGCTGCAGTTCTTCTTCATCTAGCTTCTATTTTCCCTTTAAAACAGTGCTCACAACTTTGGTGTTAAAGTGAAATCAACAAAGTACACGTAAGAGTAGGCTCCTATATTACCATTTGAAATATAATCTACCTGAATAATGAAGTCATTGCCCTGATGCTGTCCTTTTACAACCTGGTATGATGTACTGGCATTTTACTTAGTAGGGATGAAGTATTTTGGTGGTTTTGCAAATTCAGACTTTTGCAGCACACGTGAGGAGCAGAGTGACATTAGCATCACATCTGGGAAGAGTGTGGCCATGAAAGCAGACTGGCTTCTTGGTGGAGCAGCAGTACGGTGGCTAGTACAGGTGTGTGCTTCTGCGTGCGTGCATGCGTGTGTGTGTGTGTGTGTGTGTGTGTGTGTGTGTGTATGTATGTATGTATGTGCAGGCAGATATGAGATATGTATGCCAGCCTGCACAGCGGGTGAGGGAGCAACATGTTAAAACCAAGTACATTCCAGCTTCTCCCTGGAGGTCACCTCTTGGTGCTGTGGGAGGTTATCTCTTCCCAGCGATCCTTTCAGAACACACCATAAGTCTAATCATAGCATTTTAAGGAGGCCCCCTTTTCTCATTTCTGAAATTACTTATCTCTCTTAGTCTTCAGGACCCAGAGGCAAAATAAAGTCATGTTTGGACTTTCTGCTGAAAGTGTAAAGCGATTTGAAGCTGATGGGAGGAAGGAATCTAGTGGGGTCATGTGGGTTTGTCCTGGGTATTGTACTTTGTGGGGTGTCCTTAGAGTTTACAGGAGCCTTTAGGTAGTGAAAGAGAAAGGGAAGAAGGAGCCTGAAGCCCTAGGAATAATACTCGTTGCTTCTTATTAGTTAACAACTATTTCAAGTTATCTACGAGAAAAGGCATGGAGTCTCACTCATTCTTTGCAGACCAGTAAGAGAGATGTCGCTACTCTTGACATGAAGAAGGTGAAGATGAAGCCTAGAGACTTTAAAAACTGAATTGCGTTTCAGCATTGGGAGGATTGTGTAAGAAGAGTTATTTTTATTTGTATGGAAAGGAACAAAATAATTGTTCTCGATAGCAATTTGACGCTTCCTCCTCGTCCTTCAGCACCTTCATTTCCTCCTCCTCCTCTCGACTTTGTTTCCACTTCTTTATTTTCCTTGTCCCAAGACTTAACGAGGCCAGGTTACCACAGCAGTGTTCCACCGGGTCTTCTGCACTAGTCCAGGCTAGTCTCATCTTCGTTGTGGACTTGTTTTTGGTATAGTTGCTAATTTCATTATTTTGAAAGTGTAGTGAAGAGCAAGGTTTCTCATTGGTGGCTGTGTTATTACTGCGTACTTTTTATTAAAACAATAATGCAAGTGGCAGACGATGGTGATCATATGCTTTCCTCACAACTCACATGCAGCCCCACCTGTCTCCCGTGGGTCTGCGCCAATGAGCATCCAAGTCCGGAAGGGGGAAGGACAGAAAGTGAAAGGAGATGTTCAAAGACAGCTTTGTGGGTAATCTTGGAAAGTCAGTATCTATAAAAATAATACGTCTTACCCAGAATGGTGGCATATGACTATAATCCCAGTACTCTGGGAGGCTGAGGCGGCAGGATCACAAGTTTGATCCCAGACTAGGCAATTTAATGAATTAGTGAGACTTTCTCAAAAATAAGATAAAATTGTTCTAAGAATGTAGCTCCATGTGAAGGTTCTTGGCTCAGTTCTCAGAACCACCAAAAAAAATTAATTTCTATTTTCAAGATATCTGAAAAATTAAATTCCTTCCAATCTACAAGTGGGATCTTTTTTCATCTATTTGCCTCACATATCTCTGTTACAAAAATAAACATTCCTGTTCACCACAGCAGGCTTGTTCCTGCGATGTTGACTCGATGGAGATATCAATAGGAAGGATTCGATTATGCTCTTGCAGTGGTGCCTAATGTACTGCAATTGGTGCTTGGGAAAGGCTTTGTTTACTTATTCAGGGTGAGCTGGGCTTCTCAGGTTGCCACCACATCCTCAGGTTCCCGATGCCCAGGTGGGCAACCTTGGGGGCCCATCATTTGTTCCCAGGCATGTCTAAGGGCAGGAAATTGATTTGCATCCAAGCAAGGCAGTTGGATCCCAAAGATGTTGCCATCATTGATGGTAACACCTCTTTCTGGCGTGAGAGGTCTGAAAACACCGTCCACACTGCGCTGGGATCAGTGCCCTCCCTGCAGTGGCTCCAGACACAGTGCTCTGGAAATGCAGCATAGGTTCAGATGTGAATGTCATTTCAGGCTCTCTCTGCCTCAGTCTCTGACTCGGTCTCTGTCTCTGTCTCTGCCTCTCTCTCTCTGTCTGTGTGTGTGTGTGTGTGTGTGTGTGTGTGTGTCTCCTTGTCTCTCAGAAATATCTTGGAGACCTCAAATATGCATGCGATCTCAGTTCAGGGACCATGAAAGGTTGTTTTGTAGAAGGATCTTCGATTCTCACTACCCCCCTTATTGAAAGCAAACCCAGAAGAATATAAAATGCAACAATAAATCATTGTGAAAGGGCGCACTGCAGACAGTGGCTCTTCAGCAATTTACTCTCTGTTGCTGTGGAAAGAAAGGAAACGACAGAATGGACTTCCAATCTGTGACTTCAGGAAAGAGCACCGGCCGCTGGCGTGATATGCAGAAGATCTCCATTCCCTGTCAGGGCTTTGGCAGTGTTTGCTTGTCTTAATTGGAACCCCACTGACACGCTGTGGGACTCCCCCCTTGGCAAAGGCAATACATCTATACAGACCTAGAGCATAGCCACTGTGGTTGGGTGTAATAGAAGAGTCAGAAATATCAATCCTAGGATCAAAATTAAGCCAACACCCAGGCTAATGAGGTTTCTAGACTGCCTTTTGGTGTTACTGAGAACTCGCGATTTTTCTCAGTGTTTGTCTTCAGAGTTAAAGCAATGTCAGCAGAAGCGTAAACCTGAATACACTTTGTCAAAGTGCTTCCTCTTCTGCTTTGGTCCTTCACTTTACAGCCTTAGGAGGTCTGAGGATAGTGATACAGTTACTATTAGGTTGTTATAAGGAAGTAAATCAAAAATACCAGGTCTGGACACTGTAGAGCAATGTTACACATACACATCTATATGGGGAGACAGTTTCTTTCTGGATGAGTCGATATAATAAAATGCCCGGAGAGCTTGGTTTTAACAGTGAAATTAAACAAGTAAATCCTGTGTGTGGTAACTGTGGATGTCAAAAACAGGACACTTGCTGCCCTCGATGCTGGACGGCCACCTCATTGTCTTTATGCACGGCTTCGGGCTTCCATTCACTCTCCCCCATTCTATTTTTGTTTTTGTCACTGAAGTTCATGAAGACTTAATCACTAGCCCTCTAATTTTCTAGGAAAAAATGTTGATTTATTGAACTGGCTACAGAGAAAGAAGAAGAAGAAGATCAATCTGACATTGTAGGTTAATAGTAGGGAACAAAATACATTCATAATTAGAAGAGAAAAGGACTTTCCTTGTTCCTCCCAGTTTTATAATAAAAAGCCCCTCGCCAGAGTGTCTCAGAAAATAATGCATTCAGACTGAGTTGAATTACCGCCTAGCAGATTCTATTTATCTGTAGCTTAAAAAGCAGCTGCGTTTTTGTGAAAAGCAATGAATGTGGCAGTCCTACTTAAAGGTGAAAGAAAAAGAACACCCCTTGTTTTGTAATAAGGGGATTTTCAATTTAAAAGAGAGAGCGAGCCTGTTGTGTGAAGTAGGGTTATTACATTCACTGTATTCTATCTCACCCACCAGGAGGCTAATAATGAAGGGGCTGGGGAAGGAGGCCAATGGTACAAGGGTTATCTCACAACCTCAGATGCCGGATAAGTCGAAGGATGTACAATCACTTCTAGATGGCATTCAGAAAGGTTGGAGTGATTATTTGGAAGAGAAAAGCCTGCCGATTCTTTCCAAGGTAAACAGTTCATTTCATCTGCCAGCAGCCTGTTTCGGTATCAAAATATGTTTGGATAAAGATATCTATTAAGTTTGCCTTTTAAAAAAAATTATTTTAGGTGCGTGAATATTCCCCCGACCTGCCCGTGTGTGCACTGCTGAATTGTTGGCTGCCCCAGACAAAGGATGTGCTTGGATCACACTACACCTAAAAGTGAATTTTGAAGGATCTGCCAAGCTCACTTTTAATCATGAGAAAGAAATTACCCACATGAAGACAGCAGAAAATGAGAAAGTAGAGCTCGTGCTGCGAATAATTCCAGCGAGTGCCAAGGGGCTAGTTGAGGAATGGCTCCACCAGGTGAATACCTTTAGCTTGTACTTAGGGTTTGGTTAGCATATAATCATTTTCTCTTTTACGAGTGATGACTATCCTGAGTGTGTACCAAAGAGTACCAGGGCGTTTGTCAGAATGTTGGAAGTTTTACTATCAGTCTTACCCTCCTTGCTATTTACAATGGCTCATTTTGCATTTGCAAATGTGCAGGAATTAGTTTTGGTGGAGAAGCAGGGTTTCTGGGAGCCTGGACTGATTCCTAGCTGTCTGTGTCTGTGTGCTTTGCTCTGAGTGTCGTCCAGTAGCTAATGTCTGTGTGTGCGTATGTCCTTGTTCTCGTCTCTCTGTTGTCTGGGGAGGGAGGGAGGGCCAGTGATCCATGAGTACCCAGACACCACCCAAAGCTATCTCCGGATTTTGGGAACAGAAAGGAGGAAAATAAGAGAGAGGACATGTCGCATCATGATTAATGGTTGATTTGAATTTTTAATTCATAGGGAAGGAGGAAGGGGTGGGTGTAGCAGTCACGTGACAAGGTTAACCTTTTCCCTCTGGGAACAGCATGATTCGAATTAAACATCACATTCAGTGTGAAATTAGTTTGAAGCTTCCTCCACCCCCATTTTGGCCCTGGTTTAACTCCTTGTAGGCTTCTCTTTCAAAGAGGGTTTCTCCCTTCCCGGCTTTCCCTTGAGTTTATTCCCAGTAGCCCACTTTTAATCACTTCTCCTTTGTTTTATTTTTCTAAAGATCGGGTCTAGGAAAATATTATTTTACTGGTGTAAATACTTTATTACTCATTACTTACAAGATAAGATTCTCCCTTAAACATTCTTTCCTTAGGTCCCAAACTAATGTAAGTGAATAATTTTATTTTCTGTTTCCAAGGCTAATTTTGCCAGGGAGGAGGGAAAGGGAAAATGAGGAATCTCTCTGGGGTCTCTGGATTCCTCCATGATGTACTCGCAGGTTGCCATGCCAAC
Organism: Petromus typicus; assembly: GCA_004026965.1. Taxonomy (NCBI): domain Eukaryota; kingdom Metazoa; phylum Chordata; class Mammalia; order Rodentia; family Petromuridae; genus Petromus; species Petromus typicus. The sequence goes on from PVIR01006108.1 coordinate 43,486, forward strand.
TTTAAGCAATTTTGGCTTCAAGCGAGAGTGTGCCTGGACTCTTTCAAACTGCCCTTTAGTCCTAGTCCAAAGGACTCAGGCCTAAACTTGAAGAAAAGCGCACTGTCCGAGAAAATGTCTGACTGCCTTGTACACGTACTTGATGCCACAGTTCAGCACCATCAGGATCCAGATGGGATGATTCTTGCCAGAGTTTGGTGGCTTGGGGGTGTGAGGGGGGTGATATAGAATGGCTAAGAAGCAGGGCTATCTTCCCAGCGTGTTTTCAAAAAGACAATGGCAGAACTCTGAAATACCTTCTCTAAGGGCAGAAGAGGTGTGGCAGGGGAGGGGGGAGCCAGCTGGGGGAGGGGTAGGTTGGGAGGGAGGCAGCTGGGGTGGAGTGAGGCCAAGGAGGTAGCCAGCTGGGGGGAGAGGTAGAGGTGGAGTGGAGGAGGAAGAGGTAGAGACAGATGAACAGCTGTGTTTATTTTAATACATATCATTTAACCCTCACCTAAAAACAAATTGGAGAGGTTTGGGAGTGCATTAATCTGGACCCAATTAGCATGCCTTGCTTCTTCAAAAGTGCAACCTGAAATTAATGAATATAAACTAGAGTTTCAGATGCAGTGCTTAAATCATTTGCATGTTTCATGCATGATAATTGAATTTATGTATGCACTTCCTTCCATGTAACTATTTTCAGTCTCCCTGTGATTCACACAAACAAGATTTCATTCTACCAACCTTTAGGTGGACATAGCTTGCCCAGATTTTACTCCTTCTGAGAAATTCACATTTGTGGGGCTTCTTAAAATTTTGAATTTGAATCTATTTCTATAGAAGAAGGGAGCAGTACTCATCTGGAATGCTGTCTCAGTAGCTCGTCAATAGGCACTTCTAGTTCATTTTTGAAAATTCAGAAAACCCATGAGCACCATGGCATTGAGCTTTTAGTGGTTCTAGAGAAATGGTTGCGGGATGCCCACTTTACGTGTTACAAGGTCCCTCGAGCATAGCATGAACTTGAACCTGAGTTACTTGGATCTCCCAGAGGTTTCCTTGCTCATAAGTGTTTCTGGAAGTATTTAGATACTTGTTTCCCTGGAGGGGTGGGGATGATGTCAGCCTCCCGGAAAGGCACTAGATGAGCAATTATGGTCCCTTGTGGTCCCTTGGGATGCTGTAGATTTGTTCTTTTTTCCTTTCTTTTTTGTTATTTAGGTGTAGAAGGCTTTATATTTACATAGTGCAAGCAGATGCTAAGGTCACTCCCCTGCCAGGTGGAGAATCTAAAAGTGGGTAGTGGGTGTACAAGGAAAGGTTCTTGGGAGAGAAGTTGAAGCAGGATGCTTGAAACAATTCCCCTGGTTTAAGTTTGTACCAGTGATTTGTCTGTCTTTTGTCTTTCCTTATGTGTTTCCAAGTTCAATGTCAAAGTGAAGAGCTTTGCTCCAAGAATCTTCCCCAGTGTCCTTTGTTTTCGGTGATTTCAATGGTTGAATGTTGCTGAGTGTTTCCTGGTCTTGTTTCCTGGTCCTCGTAGCTAAGAATGTCACTGAAGGATAAAATCTTGTTAATTTGTGATGTCACAATTTAAGTGTGCTTCCTGTCACTTACGTGTAGTTTAAAATGTTCCTTAATGTAGCATGAAATGATTGGTTAGCGCTGAAATGGTTGTGAAGTCATGTGAAGAAAATAATTTTTGCATCCGACCGAGATAAATTCACTCTAGTGCTTTATGGCTTTTTATTCCTATGTGATAGTAATAAAGTCTCATGTAGGGATGGAAGCCATGAAATACATTGTGAAAAATCATCAACTAAGAAGGGGCCATCAGGATAGAGAATGTTAGTCTGTGGCACTGTGGACGTGATGGAGCGATGACTTAGTGTGCAGCCCTGCTGTGTGCTTGGTATTTCTTGTGTCTCTTTATCCTTAGACTTGGACAGCTAAGGAACCTAGGTTATGAGAGTCGACTCATTTTCGTAATCACGGATTAACATGCACATTTGACTGCACATTTCTGTTTATCATACATTTTTCCTTTTTTCTACTAATGACCATACTCTAGGGGGACTTTAATAGCTCTCCATTTCGGTAGGCAACATTCAATCCTTCTATGCCTTTTTTCGCCAACTGTTGACATCTTTCTTCTAAAACAAAGAAGAAGTAGACAAATCAGACTTGTCCTCTTGGAAATGTGGTCCAGATTTCTCTACTCCCAAGCTCCAAAAAAGGTATATTGCATGAGCTAGATCAACACCTTCTGAGATCCCTAAGCCCACTGGGAGTCCTATTCTACATAAAAGTGTGGTGTAGTGGAGAGACATCTGATGTTAGAGGAAAGAAGAAAGAGTCCGGACTGGAGTTGGAGTATAATCCCTCTGCAACTTCAGCTATTTTCCTTGGGGCAAGTGATTTAAACTCTGTGGGATTTTTTTTCCTTACCTTTGAAATGGGAGAAAGAAAATCTACCCTGCAAAGTAAATGTGAGGATTAAATGAAGTAATGCATATGTGCCTAACATAGTATTTAACGTTATTTTTTAAAAACTCATGAAATATTAGTTTTTTTTTCCTTCCTTCCCTTTCTTCCCATTCCCTTCTCTCTCCTTCCTTTTCCTCTCCCATCCTTTCAGATATTAGTCTAATACAGCACTTTTGGATCTAAGCCACACCTTTGAGAAAGAAAAGACTTCTTCAAGAATGTCTTGTTGCATCTCCTTTCCGCATGGGGCCTAAATGCCTGGGTTGGACCAATAGTTTAATTTTATTTAACTTGAACTACTTAATGTTGTCTATTGACCTATCTGCATTTTTACTGTTTTTGTATCTTTATTTTTGCTTGAACTGTTTTAATACTGACTATTGACCTATACTCGTTTTAACTGGCTTTCTGTACTTGTTTTTGAGAAATAATTCTAATAAAAATTATTTTTGTTATCTTTTGTTTCTCTATTTCTTCTACACTGTGAGATTTTTTCCTGTTCTTTCAAACTATCTAGACTGCCTGCCCCGAAAGGACAAATCACACTTTCCCTTAGAAACAACCCCCTCATGGTACGGAGAACTACATCATCCCTCCTCTTACATTTAACTGGAATATGAGTATATTGGGGGAAAATTGTCAATTCAGTTATAACTTTGATGCTCATTTATCTTTTAAATATATAAAATTTACAACTTGACCCTATCACTAAAGTCTTTGGAATAATTGCTGATAGGAAAAGGACTTTTGAAGTATACAAATACTAAAACTAAAACTGCAGCATAACGGAAGCTCATTCTTACAAAAAAAATGACTACGATGAAATTTGTTGACATTACATTTGCATTTAAAATTCTTTTATCCGTCTCTTAAATCTTACACTCAATTCTATATCTTCAGTTCCTAGTAGTGCTTCTTATATTTAGGGGGCATTTAAATATATGTGAATAAATGAGTAGAAAAAGAAGGGAGGCAGGACACAGGAAGGGAAAGGAAGAGAGAGAACAAAGAAGAATACAGAAATAAGTGACTATGTCATCAAGCAAAGTAGATTTTATATTTAGGGGAGCAAAGGAAATGTAAGCCCACTGTAAAAACAAGAGTTTATGTTGACAGTAGATAATATGAAATCATGTAACATAAAATATATACAAATGACACAGGCAAAATCTTTGGGGACCAATAGCCTGGAAAGTTCCCTAGAACTGGGGAAACATCCCTATAAAACACATCAGCCAAATTTCCACAGATAAGAGTCAAAAATTTGAAAATTAGATTGTCAAGGAATTCATAAAAAGCTTCAGTGAATGGTACTTGAAAAGTCTTCCCCCAAAGGAATTATTCTATCTTGGAGAATATGTTTATTTATAGATATATTCACAAGTTCAAATGAGAGCAGATAGCAGATTTTAATGGACACTCTTATTCAGCAATTACCTACAACTCATGCAGGATAGGAGGAGCCCAAGGTGGTGGCTAGTCTATGATTTCAAAAATGGCCATAAATTTTCTCTATTTCCTTCTTTTTTACTCTTGTGTGGTTGTCCTTAAATTTCAAGAATTGGAGGTAACTTAAGTGAAAGGGGTTATTTTAAGAAGGACTCAGCACCTCTCAATAGATGTTGGCCTTTTGAGGGTTATGGGCTGGCAATAACCTTCACAGGGTGCAAAATATTGTTACTCAGCAAGTGAATGAGCCATATCTCCATCCTGCCAGGGCACTTGGCATGAGCAGGAAGTTCACACATGAGGAAAGAATGAGATGTTTCATGCCATCCTCTTAGCAGAAATTGCTTTGGAGTTTCACCAGCAACACTGTATTAGTCAACAAGAGATAATAACTATGGGATCTAAGTTTGGGATGCATAAGAAAAACCACATTGCCCAACACATTTATATTCCAAAATAGAGTCATGGAATTGTGATTGTGATGCCTCCTAAGCAGGTGAAGTAGAGAGCAGATTCTTCATTCATTGAGTGATGTCATAAATTCAGAATCCATAATTCAATTAGCAAAACCTGATGCTTTAGTTACAATTATACACCACATAGGTATATACTCCGAGCCAGGCCTCTTCTGACTGACCTGTGCTTTCTCCTACCTTTATCACCAGTGTCACCTAAATCTACTTCTAAGGCTTAAATGGAATAAGACTCAATTGGTAGCTGAGAATCAAAGTGGAACCTACTCAGGACAACAGAGCCCAGGAACTGTGTGCATCAAATAGCATAAGCATGGGTCCTAAACTTCAGGTTTTCTGTCTCTCTAGATTGAGTCTTAGAATATATCTTCCAAGGGGAGCCATTTGCAAAAAGACAGCCACAGACCTTGTTCTTATAGATTAGACTACATTTGGAATTAAAATGCTGATAACAAAAGGGCAGAGTGGAGCGAGGTCTGAGAATGCTTCTCACCATTTTACTGAATGGCTCCTTTTCTCACACCTTCCCTAAGAGAGATTCCTGGACTTTGAGCAACCCAAGGACAGAGGCCAGTGACACTAGGCCTCTTCACTTTGTCTTAATCTTTAGACCTTATCACAAAGAATGTAAATAAAGTTGGATTCTATTGCCCTCATGGTTCATCCTTTTGTTGCATTTATCCCCCTTCAAATATTTAAGTAAGCATTAGAACAAGAAAACAACAACAACACCTTTCTTCCGGGAGATTAAAAAAACTCCTGGAAGTATGTTTTAACAAGTCGTTGGTAACCTAAAATGAAGTTACACAGTGAGACTCAATAAGTATTGATGAAATAAGTGCTTACTTCATTCAAAGTCCTCCTAGGGACCCCTAAGGTTCCTGTGACTGTGTTTACTTCATCTCTCTGACCTCACCTCTTGTCACTTTCCCCTAGTTCATCTATATCGGCCTCTCTGATTCAGGGTTATTCCACAAATACACTAAATAGGTTCTAATTCAGAGCCTTTGAAATTGCTATGCTCTCTACCCAGAACACACTCTTCTTAGATGTTGACCTCTCTCACTCTCTCACTGCCTCTGCTCACATATCTTGCGTCAATGAGACTTACTCTTACCTTCCCCAAACTCCCATTGTTTTACCCTGATTGGTTTTTATCCATGGCTAGAGTGACTTTCATCATCTGCTACATGATACATTGACCTTCTTCTTTGCATTGCCTTGAAGAATTATCCTATTTCACTGGAACCTCAGCTCCAGGAGGCCAGGGTGTCAATATACCTCTTTTGTTAACTCTGTCCCCAGAGTTTGTAATTATGTGTCTACATAGTAAACATTCATATATTTGCTGACTGAAGTTACTGCATATATGACACTTCCTGGGACTCATGTATGAAGATGTTGACATGATATATAATCACAACAAGGAATCACTTCATTTCCCACCATTTGAATGAGCTATTACTTCACCATTACCTCCATCTCAGACATATAGCTTTGTTTTTACCAACTTCTCTTTTTAAAAAACTACTTCTTCGATAAAACTTTGGCCATTATTTATTATTGCTATTCTTCATCAGAATAAATTCATGGTAGTAGAATAACTGACTCAGAAGTTATGGCCCCTCATCTCTCTATATAAAGACAAATTGCTTCCCAGGCATATTATGCTAGCCCACTCTCCTACCAGAAGGTAGGCGCTGGAATACATCCTATGTGACTTAAAAAAAAAAAAAAAAAGTTAGTGTCAAGCTGAGTTCTAATATGTTAACTAGATTTTCCTGCTGTCTTTGCTGTTTTTCTTTTTCTTCTGAGAGTTATCAGTTTGTGTTATTTTCATTTCTTTTTTTATTTTGAACCTAGATTTCTAGAATGAAAAAATTATTTCAAAAATGGAAGAAATATACGATTTGTTTTCTAATGTGTCTGGTCTATATATGAGGAAGTATAGAATGTAACCACCCTATGGATGCTAACAAGAGCAAGGTTTTGACTCCATTAAATTAGCCCCCAAAATATGCAAAAACTCTGAATCAGCCAACATAAATTAGAGGAAACCATGCTACCCCCTAACCTACCACTTTGTAACTGTTCCTTATTAAAATGAATGAGAAATTATGCACAGAACAGTCACTTGATGTTGAGAGATTGGATATATTTATGATGTACAGAACATAACTTTTAAATTGTACTACCTGTTCTGTGGACCCTTTAACTTGTTCTAGAATAATTTGTTTGTATTAATCTCTCTTGCACAATCAGGCTTCTTCACCTTTTGTTTTCCTTCTGAATTTCATAAGATTATAAGGTAGCTATGAAACTGCTAGTATTTGTTACATTTTTTGATATAAATAAAATAATTAAATCATCTTCATACTAGTTGAAGGGGTTTTGTGCTTCACTGGAGCCAACACCAAGTCGTCATTTGAAGACTTGGTAGAAATGTTTTTGTGTTTGTTTTTGTTTTACATACTGGAGTTTACATACTGTTTTTGTTTGGCATACTGGGATTGAACCCTGAACCTCACACTATGGAAGGCAAGTGCTCTACCATGGAGCTACATCCCCAGCCTGTGAATGACTAATCAAATCAAAGTGAATATTCACATACATCTTTGAAATCATATCAACATTCATCTCAGCTGATAAGCACACCATCTCCCATTGCTCTATCAGGGAAAATACATCAATAAAAACCCCCAAATATATTCTGTTCTTCTTCTGAAATCTTTAGATTTCCTGTTTTCTTTTTTTCACACGTCTTCTTAATTTTTTTTACAAAAGGTGTTCATACTTCACTTATGAACTGAATTATGATAAGACTGTCAAAACTGAATGTCAAAAGAAGGTCAGATGGTGGTAACAAGAACAATTTCCAGAGCTCTGCATATTTGCAGATAGATTTTGAGGGCCGAATCGGGTGGGAGCTTAAATAGGGCACTGATTTCTGATTTTAAAAATGAACTTGTGTCTTTACTTGGATACCCACTGTAAAGGTAGGAGGTATTCAAACAAAGAAGTATATGATATGATTTTTGATAGGCAAGAACATCTTAAAAGAAAATGCAATAGCTCCTGTAAAACAAACAAGTCAAATTGACAGGAGGCCAAAGAAAATGACAAAAAATGATTCAATAGTTTTCCCCTGTGGTCATATGTACAGATATAAATGAGCAGCCATTCTTATATGTTTTAGGGCTTTAAAATGACTTTAAATTCATGAGCAGAAAGATGTGATGCTTACCTGAATGAAGCAAAAATGTACTAAAACAGTGCATATGATTTTTGAGAATTTTTTCCTTTGAGTATGTATTATTGGTTATGGTTTATTCTTTTTTTTTTTTTTTTTTTTTTTTTTTTTTTTTTTTTTTTTTTTTTTTTTTTTTTTTTTGAGACAGGGTCTCACTTTGTAGTTCAGGCTGGCCCCGAGCTCAGCCTCAAACTCATCACAGCAATCCTCCTGCCTCTGCCTCCCGAGTGCTGGGACTACAGGCGTGAGCCACCATGCCCGGCACTGTGATATGTGGTACTGGTTGCTACTGGGCGTGAGTCTCCACACCCAGTATAGGTATGTGGCCACCGGGGAGCGAACCCGGGTCCTTGCGCTTGCAAGACAGGCGCCGGAACCACTGAGCTAAATCCCCGGCCCGGTTATGGCTTATTCTTATGCATACATTTAAAAATTTTTATCAAAACCAAATACGTAAATCTTGTTGGACTCCCAATATATCTTAACATCTATAGATTCTTAAGGCTAGAAAGTAACTTTCTCTTACAATATTGATGGCCTGACTACCACCCTATTTGTCGCATAGCTACACCCTTCGAAATGAAAACTAAGAAAACAATACTTTGCCAACTCTTCCATTGTGAGGACACAATACTTGATACCCACCACATAGTAAAGATTAAATGTGGCTCACGGTTCAGGGGTTTCAGTCCATGGTTGGTATCTCCAAGGCAAAAATATCATGGTGGAAGGGCGTGATGGAGAAAAGCTGTTCACTTCTTTCAATGTAGGAAGCAGAGAGAGAAGAGAGGGAGACATCTCTTGCAACCTGGCCCCACCTCCTAATAGCACATTTAGCTATGAACTCAATGAACCGATCTGCTGAGGAATATAGTGCCTACATCACCCAATAACCTTCCAAAAGTCTCCGCTCTGGACACATGAGACTTCTGGGATACGTTCTAGTTCTGAACCATAACAAAAACCATGGCTTTTACCTACACTGCTTTAGTTAATTCTCTCAGTTAGAAGGTTAATCTCCTTGTTTTTGTTTGCTTGTTTGTTTAAATATTGCAAAGTGAGATTGCAACAGATTATGTGTGATTGCTAGCCTCTTTTCCCAGTATTTTTGTCATAGTTCTGATATTGGTCCTCAAACTGAAGGCATGAGTCATTCTGGGTATATTAATATTAATTTATTATCTCTCAGCTCTAATTCTACCTTTTTGTTTTGTTTTCAGTGGGACATTATGATGTTTTTCTTTCTCAGAGGCTCAAAATCAGAGACCCGTGACCCTTCCCCACATGTCATACTCATGAACCTTTCTTTGTGTCCTTAATGTTAAAGGCAGCCCAGAACAGTGAATGTACAGAACCTTTTTCAGTCACCCTGTTTCTTTCTGTCTCTTGTCCACCTTTTTCCAAAACTCTTGCTAAGGGTCAGAATCATGTTAGAAGAAGCAGGATGAGTCCTATCATGGCAAACTGTTCTCTGAGCATTAGGGTTCTAGCCTTTCAGGAAGGCGCCAAATTGTCCAGGTTCACTGGGTCCTGTGGAAGGATTTTACTTCACTTACCTCCATCATAGGCAATGCAGCTGAGGAAGGCCTGTACCCTAGTGCTATAAGGGTGTGTCCATGATATCACAAATACATGAGAAGGAAGAAGTATTTCCAAGCAATTCACCCTTTCTTTTGCAGCCTATGAAAGCCTTGGTAGTAGAAGATAGAGCACAGTGGACCATAGTGGCTGGTAAACAGGATGGTAGAACTACAAGAGGGCCCAGCTCTGCCCCTAACTATATAAATCACCATGAGAAGCCTCAATTTTAAGCTTTCCAAAAGCCTAAGTTACTCACCTGTGATCCAGAGATGATTTCCCTCCTTTCCTGTCACATTGTTTGAAGATCAGCTCCAGATATTCAGGAGTAGAAATGGTTTGGCGAACTGGAAGAGCATGATGGAGATATAACATCAACAGGGTTGTTAAATTGGAAATTGAAACTAAAAGAAAAAAAACATGTCATTTCACTGGAAGTGTACTGTAAAAGTTTGACGTTTATTTGCTGATTTATGTGCCATTCCCTGCACCAGGAGTGGAGACATTGCCAAAACAAAACAAGCACAAGCTGCAGTGGGGATGAATGATGTGGGTCACAGACTGAGCGGGAAGTTATCGTGAGAAGAGTCACATGCAAAGTCCAGCTAGGGCATGGTGGAGACAGAAAGGACTACCTCTATGCTTCTGAGGCAGCTTCCCAAAGCAGTGACATTTGGCTCTGAGTTGAGAGGCTTTGCTGCCACTTCCTTAGTGTTACACAGCCAATATTCTCTCACTCTCCAATTTCCACAAAGTTGCTCCTTCTACTGACAGATAGGTGGAAATAATACAATTGAAAGGATGTCTACAGTTTAAGGTGATAACTTTTCACAAGGCACTCTCCATTCTATCCTCCATGCCTAGCTGAGCAGGACATGGTGTCTCTTGAAGCCTAATGGAGCCGCAACTCCATCTCTCCAGATTGTTATAAGAGGAGAGCAATGACTAGCACTAACACATTCCTGTCACTCCTGTGCTAGCTGAGGTTTCCCTAAAGGTGAGGGACAAGTAAACCCCAAAATTCTCCAGCTACTAGATCCCAGCTACTTTCTTAAATAAACTCTCCTCTTCCTTGTGTACAAAGCTTCTTCAAAGCATTGGGTTTGTGTGACCTTGGACAGAATTATTTAACCTCTCTATTCTGGAAAGTGAAGCCACAAGATGTTTCTTGAGAATTGCTATAAGGATTAAATAAGGTCTGGCTTAAAATAGTGCCTAGAGCATAGTGCTTGTGACACAATGTAAGATAATGTTATTACGATTAGAACCATCATCCCTGCTCTCTGACTTCGTACTTATTCTCAGTTTCACAGTTTGCCTTTTAGCCCATGACTCATATCTGAATATAGCTCTTGATAAGGTTGCCAATATCTAATGAACTCTTTAAATTCTAATTTTACTGATTTCTTCATAGCAATGTCTCTGATAGCTATACACAGCACACACACACACACACACACACACACACACATACACACACACATTCTCTTTTCTGTCTTTCTGGCCTCTAGACACGAAGGATTTTTTAATCTTCTGTCTACAGATCTATTTATATTAGACTTTCCCACCTTTGTCCACATATTTAAGTTGAATTTACTCCAGCTTTTGAGTCTTTTCCTGGCCCTACATCTTTTCTTTTGTTTGTTTTGTTTTGTCTTCTTCGTCGTCTTCTTCTTCTTCTTCTTCTTCTTCTTCTTCTTCTTCTTCTTCTTCTTCTTCTTCTTCTTCTTCTCTCTCTCTCTCTCTCTCTCTCTCTCTCTCTCTCTCTGTGTGTGTGTGTGTGTGTGTGTGTGTGTGTGTGTGTGTGTGAGTGTGTTTAGTACCAGGAACCAAACTCAAGGTCTTACACTTGCAATTCAGGCATGGGGCCATTGAGCTAAATCCCTAACCTGACATCTTTGCTTCTAGTCTTCCTATAAACTCTTGAAATCCCATAGTTCCAATTATTTCAAATGCATACACACAGCAGTCTTCTAGACATTAGTACTAGAATGTTTTAAAAATATATCATTTGAAATATTTCCAAAACAAGTAAGTTATCTTCTGTCTTGTCTAAACCTCCTACATTGTTTCTTAGCTCAGCAAGTTATACCATTTGTATCAAGTAGAAGTCAAGGATAATCTTGGTGTACCTCTTCATCCATTTCTAATATACTGTCAAATAATAGTGAGCTTTATCTCTTACAGACTTATTAATCCATTTATTTATCTCTTTTCCCACTGCCATACTCAAGCCAATATGCAGAACTATTTTAACATCCTACAAATACTTCCTCTCTCCATCTCTGGCTTCACACTGCAGCCAGACATATGCAACCTGTCAGCATCCCATGCTTCTTAAAAGCCTTTAATGCTTTTCTAATGCTGTTAATATAAAGGCCCAACTCACCATCATATTCTACAAGCTATTATATGGTCTGGATCCTGTCTACTTCTCCAGCTTCAGAGCCATTGCTTTGGACAATCATGTTGATGCTCCTGAGTTCCTGAAAAATGTCTGTATATTTCCACTTCTATATGCACAGCTGCCTCCATCAGGAAGGCTACTACATCCAACTTTACCTCCCTCTGTCTTGTCATCATCTATTCCAACTTCAGACCCTCCTCAACAAGCCGTCTCCCTAGCTCTCCAGTCTGAATATGTATCATCTGCTACATTCTGTCAGGACACTTGCTCAGTATCTAATAAATACTGGTCTGTGTCAGTAATTCATAATCTTATCCTTAGCTATTACTTATGCATCATAAAAGCGACTGTTTCTAGATTTATCTCAAATTTTCTCTAGCACTTAGCAAAGATCTTTGTACAGAGAAGAAACTGCATTTGTTGAAGGATTGAATGAATGATTCCTCTACTTCAGAGTAAGTTATAAGAATATTTTTGTTTCTTTAACACACACACACACACACACACACACACACACACACACAGACACACACACACACCCAAAAAAATACTTCAAATGATCTCCAAAGCCTATCACTCAAGAAACAGATTTGAGGATTCTAATCAATTTTTTGACTAAAGCACAGCTAAAAGGGTTCCTTTTTAATAGACGTAGCCATCCTACAAAAGAGAGATTCGTTAAAGCAGAAGTTGAAAAAAGTGTGTGTAAACATTCTCAAGTAAAGTGTACAGGATCCAAATAAGAGCGCAGCTGCGATTAATTTGAAACCTAAATTGTATTCTGGCATCAAGAAAGTGATAGAAAAATGAGTCATTAAGTAATTGCTATTGTGACATCGCTTTGTACTATACTTGAAGTGCTTTGCACAGCCATAATCTCAAGCTACCTTGAGATTTGTCACATTCTTTAATTTTCTGATTGATTAAATGGATTATTTGACATCTTGGCAGATCATAGAAACCACTGAATTACAATGACTCCTTTCTTTCCTCATTAATTGCTCTCTTTGAGCTCGATGCAAATTCTTTAAGAACAAAGATGTGATATTTCCTTTTCCATAATTTTATTTCATTGTTTTATTTTTACTTATAATAGTAGCAGTTCCTACAGAAAACATTCCCATTATTAACTTCCTTATCATTCTTTCTAATTAAAATAGAATGCATAATAAGATACAATCTTCATATCACATTCACTGTCATTTGTATAGAGGATTACATACTTTTATATTTTTGACACTGGAACAGAAGATTTAAAAAGCTCATTTTGGGAAGAAAATGTCCTCAGTTGTGGCTGGCGACGTATCCTTTGAGAGGCTAGGTATTTCTAAGTGGCCAGGTAAATGATGGTTGGGACTGTGCTTACACCAACTACCCTGGTCAAGGGAGAACTTTTGGATTCTAGGTTCATTTTCTCTATCCGGTTAGCACTGTTTAGATAAATACTGAATAACTGTCCTTCATTTACTGGGACACCCACAGATGTCTATTCACAACCTTCATCCAACCTCTAACTTCCATAATATTCTTTAGGATAGCTCCTCTAATTAGATTCTGCTGCCTATTGGAGAGGAGAGTGTGTTTGTTATAGGACTGATTAACTACAAAGGCTACACCAGGAAACACTCGTTGGATTGTATTAGGTATTAGAAAAAAGCCAGTGACTTCTTTTTCAATACAACATGCTGAGACTCAAGAAAGGGGATAATTATAACGCAGTATCACAGCTGCTGTGTTAGAAGATCTAACTCAGCCTTTCCAAGCAGGAGAAGGTTTGTCAAAGAAGTCACATCTCAGCTGAGATTTGAAGGTTAGTAGGAGGAAAGCCAGCGAAGGAGACTGAAGGAGGAATGGAGACTATTTAGCATGGGGTAGCAGCATATGTTCTTCTTGCAAATATCATCCACCGCAACAAGATTGAAGATATATAATCAACTCAGTACATCAGGAGCACAAGCTATGAAAGAAGAGGTACACAGCCTCTACCTGGTGTGTCAGAGAAGGAGTACTATTTTATCTTGTGTGCAACAGAGCATCACTGAAGAGAGGAAACAGGGCAGACTGTGATCAGCTTTGCTTCTCAGGAAGTTCTCTCCAGCTTCAGGGTGGAAGGAAAAGATAAGATGGGGCAGGAAACCCATTAGGAGCTTGATGTCATCATCTAGGAGAAAAATATATCAGCACTTGAACTATGGTGGTAGTAACAGAGATGGAGATAGAGACAATAGCGGACAGATTAGAAAGCTATTAAGGAGAAATATTAGGCAAGAGTTTGCAACTGATTGAACACAGGCAGGGAAGGAGGAGGTGGAGTGAGGTCAACACAGACCTCCTTGGGCTTCTGTGTGGATAGCTTTCCATTCCTGGAAATGATAACACAGGCTTCCTATTGGCAGTGCTAATTAAAAATAGTTGGGCCACTCCTGGATCCTGGCTAATCTAAGTACAAGGGTTATGTAGCAATTCTTAGCTGGAAACCTTCAACTAGGCAAGAGATTAGACTGTGGCCTTTTTCCCCCAAAAGGGTTTTTTAGTAGGTGGCCCTTTATGTTATTATGTCTACCCTCCTCTATGGACTTAGCTGTTTTATAACAGATCAGACTATACTGGCTGTAATTATCTTATTACTTAATGGTTTTCCTATCAAACTGTGAATACTTTTTAAAGCAAGAACTATATATTTTAAATCATTACTCATGAACTTAACCATACACTCAGTATTTTCAGTGTCTACTCGGTGTCGAACACTAATCCGCACATGCTAAGGACCTAGCATAGTGCCCGACATGTAGGAGACCCTCAGTGAGTGTTTGATAAATTGCATGCAGCCCAGCATATGATTTAGTTGGCTACTCTTCCAGGATTGTTCTCTCAGCTGTGAGGAACTCCGAGAGTATAAGCTCTCCCAGACATATTCAAGTATGTTTTTAAGTCTAATAGAAGTCAATCTTTCTTCTTTGCTTACTGCCACCACTGAGCTGCACTTATGAAGGGGCATGTGTTTCTCTGTACTGTCTTATAGCTTGGGCTGTATTTTAATAGTATGCAACATATAAAGCAATAATGTCTTCCATTTTCCTGGTAATAGGGATTAACTATTGATGCTTTATAAGGAATTCACTCTGCATTCAAATTCCAGCCATTTCACTAATCAGTGGCATGTCAGATGCACTTTATGTCATTTATAAAGCACCCATGTTATCATTCTCATCAAGATGAGGACCATAATAGAGCCCTATCACAGGATTTTGGCATGAACAAATGAGCTCATAAGAGCCTAACTGAATGATAAATACAAATTATTCACTAAGTTCACCTCTAGTTATTCCATTTATGGAAATGATTTTAAACTTTTCAGCATACATTTAATATTTATTGAAGATCTGTGATATATAAAACCTTACAGCATAGAGGCTGAAAAATATTTCTAAAATATAGTAAAGGAGAAAAATTTAAAATAAGCTAATTATTATACTTAAGGGAAGCATTTTCTAAGTGTCGCAAGTAGAGTGGAATGTTGTTTCTTAGTGGGGCTACTATACAATATTGATACTGGACCCCACCCCCAGAACTTGTGATTCGCTTAGCCTGGTCGTTGGGTAACTTAAAGTACATGCTCAGTGGTTCTATCTGCAGGATGTTTCAGAACCACAGATGTAAAAAAAGTCAGAAGAGGAAGTAATTACTTCTGGCTGATTTGCCTAAAGAAGGCTTCCTAAAGAAAGAACTCTGAGAGTGGGACATGGTATTTTAAAATTCATTTAAGCACTATGATTTTGATTGTAAACAATTAAAATGATAAAGTTTTTAAAAATAAGCAAAAAATTCACCCCTAAATACTAATACTCAAGACCCTTCCATAATTTCTATATAGTTATCTGTACTTACATAAAACCTGTTACAAAAATGAAAAAGATATGAGTAAAAATAATTTTAAACTTTTATTTAACTTAATATATCCAAGTACTATCATTTCACAGTTGATCAATATAAAATTAATGAGATATAATGCATTATTTTTGCATATAAGTCTTCAAAAATAAGTGTGTGATTTGCATTTACAACACCTTTCCATTTGGACTAGCCACATTTCAAGTTCTCAGAAGCCACATGTGGCTGGCGGCTGCCATGCAAGACAATATACTTCTAGAGGGTTTTTGTGTTATACAATATAGAGTAGAGACTGAGAAGTAGTCTGTACTTTTAACTGCTCCTGTTGCTGACAGAGTTATTCAGTGCAAGAAGACTCAAATGGCTCATACCACAGCGTAATTACCTAGAAAACTGAGTTAAAGAATTCATATTATATTTAATGGCCATGATTAAGTACTGGCAATTTTGAGAATAAAAGAGCTGTCAAAGGCGAGAAGATCAGTTAGAAATATGAAGAAGAAATAATTATGTTATGATTCCAGCCCCAGATAGAAGAGCTAGAAAAGAAGGAAGAAATGGGTACTGTTCACAAAAACATGCCAATTTATGTAATATGTGACTGTGGCTGAGAAATAACGGGGTCAAAGGAGTTGAGAAAGTCAGATAGATGCAGAGCCCATCTGGGGAGTCACATCGAATTTGAGAGCTAAGCAAAGTGACTTTGTGATCCAAACATCTAGCAAAGGATGGGGATGTGGGCTTGGAGTTTAGCTAGCCTGAGAGTTGAAACAAGATAGAAGACAGATGCGGTTGGTAGAGAGATATGGAGCCTGTCTTTAACTAGTACATTTGGGGACATAGACCGTTTACTGCTGTAGCTTTGCTTTAAAATCCAACCCGAGCAGTCTACTGGACTCTGTTATTAAGCTCCTTTATTCCAAGTCTCTGGGAATCACTCCTTTAAAAATCAAGGAATTAAAAATAAATAAATAAATAAATTAAATTAAATTAAATTTTAAAAAAATCAAGGAATTACCTCAGTGGTTCTGGCATCTGCCTGGAAGGTGCAGGGTCCTGAGTTTGATCCTCAGTAATCACATATTACAATGCTGGGCGTGGTGGCTCGTGCCTGTAATCCCAGAACTCAGGAGGCAGAAGCAGGAAGACTGACAAGAGTTCAAGGCTAGCCTGGGCTAGATAGATAGTGAGTTCAGGGCCAGCCTGAATTTCAAAGTGAGACCCTGTATGTATGTATAAGTCTCTCTATATATAGACATATGAATACTCTTTCATCAGCTAATATCTGAGGCTTTCTGGAAAAGATCTTCTTAGCAGTGAGCACTTTAGTTCTCTAACCCAGCTCCATATTCCACTGTCTTTCTTCTATCTTTCCCACTAAATAAGACTGTAAGAGAGGGTGTGTGTTTGTTGGCTTCTAAGGTATGCACACGACTCCTTTTAGAACCTCCTCCTCTCCTTAGATTGAATAAGAATCTGTGTGGAGGATATTTACACAATTGTAAGGTTCTGTTCTGGTAAGCTTTTGATGCAATATGAAAAGGGTAAAATCTGAAGAGACTGGAATCTGTATTTTCTGTGTCTCTTCCTCCTTTTCTGCTATTTCTTCCCCTCTCACTTGCTCTGCCCTGACCTTTCCACTCTCCCCTGACCTTTTCCACTTCCTCTTCCCTTTCTCTTATATATTTTTCTTATTTTATTTTGACATTAAAAGCACTAATGAGAAATGATCTTCAATCTTGTTCTCACTGGGGAGAATTTTTTCCCTTATACTTTCATCTTTTTAGAATGAGTACTTGACACATGTCAGAAGACAC
Organism: Petromus typicus; assembly: GCA_004026965.1. Taxonomy (NCBI): domain Eukaryota; kingdom Metazoa; phylum Chordata; class Mammalia; order Rodentia; family Petromuridae; genus Petromus; species Petromus typicus. The sequence goes on from PVIR01006108.1 coordinate 60,823, forward strand.
TTTTTTTGTTTTTTGGCTTAATTCCTGTAAGAAAAAGAGGTTTTGTGGATCCATATGGTCCAGACTATTAATTAAATTTCTGACCATTAGAAGAGCATGAGGTAAAGAACTAAGCACAAATTCTAGAGCTGGACTATCAGATTCAGTTTGGTAATGGTGTGTTTGGCATTAAATTGCTTAAATTCTTTCTCTTCTACATGAAGATATACTTTTATTTAGATATTTATGTGGCTGACATTGAAAATGTAACAGTAATGAAATAGATTATATCTCCTCTCCGTTAGAGTTTACATTCCACTTGGGAGACAGAGAGCAAAAATATATGTGTACACATGCACACAGCTAATAATCACAAAGAAGAAAAAACAAACAAGGTAAATAGATAGACAGATTTCAGGGGTGTGCTAAGATTTATAGCATACACAAGTAAACCTTTTATGAGAAGTCACATTTCAGTAAAGAGTTCATATGTAGCAGAGGATATCCAAGTAGAGGAAATAAATAGTGTAAAATGCTGGTAGAGAAACAGATTTTAATGTTTGAAAACAAGAAGAGCAGAATCACTGGAGTAGAATGGGAGGAGATGAGGTGCCCGTGACCTGGAGTCCATTGTGCAAAGGTCAGCTGGAGAAGATATGGAAATAATTATCATTTGTTGTCAGTGTACTTGAAATTCAATGTAAATTTATTTATAGAAATGAGAGAAGTTTAAGAGAGAAGTGGTATAGTGAGCTCTATGATTTATAATCAGATGCATTATATTTTAGATACTTGATACTTTATATGCTTTTAACTTGAAGAAACAAAGGGGAAATTGAATATGAACGTTAGGATATCAAGTATTACTCTGAGTCCCTGAGATGAGAATTGAATATTAGCCACTAAACTTGATAAGAGACAGACATTTAATGACATTAACAAGAATATTTAGTATTTCCACAAGCCCACAGAAGAATGTAAAGCTGATCCGAAGGAATTATAGTGAGAATAGAAGAGTCTCTTCCTGGTTATTAAGAAAAAAATTAAATAATCTATTTGAGATATCAGAATGGTACTAAAACTGACAATGCTAATAAGTTAAAATTTAGGGAAGAAGGACGTTTGTTGAGGAAGACTCAACAATGGCTGCTCTTCTTCCTACTTCAGCAGCTGCTTACAGATAAGTGATACTTAGAGTAGGCTGGGAGGCACATAGGAAGTGGAAGGCAAGGAGTTCAAAGAGTCATCCAATCATAGTCTAAAGAGAAGACTTCAGACTATGAGAAGAGAAAGAGTTGGAAGAAAAGAAAGAAAAGATTTCACCTGAGAACCCTGAGCAATTTTACCTGAAGGAAAAAAACCAACTAGACTTAGATTTACCTTCCCAAAGATTAAAACCCAGCTCCTACCTACCTCAGCCCCACACAGAAGCAACTATACTTCAAAATAAAAAAGACATGCTCTGTATGGAAGCTGTTCAATTGAAATTTTGTGATGATAGAAGCATTCTACACAGGTGCTGTGTACTGAAGCAGCCACAAGCCACATGTGGCTAACAAATGCTTGAAATGTAACTGATGTAATCGAGGAAAGAGTTTAAAATTAAATCAAGTTCGGATTAAGTGTAAATAGCCATATATGTTTTGTTGATTTCACAGTGGACATTGTAGAACTAGAAAAAGACAGTATTGGAGCCTTAAATTATCTGTATAAATTTTCTGACATCACAACTACTTTCAGTAATGTTACGTACCATGCTAGAATACAGAAAAAAAGTGATAGAAACACAAGAGAAAGATGACTAGTTCAGAGAACCACAGAGAAAAAACAGTAAGATGGAGATCTTATTCATATTAATATATTTTAATGAAAAAGTGGAGAGTTTCAGTGGAAAAATGATAGGAAAAATCAAGAATAAGAGAAAATTCTAGAACAGAAACTTTAGAAACTCAATAGAGTTTTTTTTAATAGACAATAAGTAATTGAGGGAATTATTCATCCACAAGATAAACTATATGTGTTTCTGTACTGGACAGCTTAGATCTAGGAAGAGAAAATTATCAAAACAAATTTTCTGGTATATACTATTACTAGACATAACAGAATAAAAGAAAAATGATGAAAATATAGGAGAAAAATTATAAGACAGAGAAAATGGTAAGGTGGAAATCTTATTCAGGTTAATACAGTTTAAAAACTTAATGAAAAGATACAGAGTTTTAGTAGAAAGTTGATATTGAAAGTTCTACAGAGAATTCTACAAAAGAAAGTATCGAAACTCAGTAAATATATTTGATCGTAGCTGGGAAGTAATTAATGATGGGATGAGTCAGCTAAAAGATAAGCAATAGAAAATGTCTACATTGAAGCAAGAAACATTTAAAAAATATAGAAAGGCACCTGTAAAGTACACAAAACATGGGAAAAAGATCTAGAATGTGAATATATAAATATATATGAAGTACCAGAAGGAAGAAAAGGAATTTAGTTGAAATAGTCATTTAACACATAGAAAGTTTTCGAGCTGATGAAACTCTTCAAATCAGTTTTTAAAACCCCAGATATTTTAGATAATGACATGAAAACTAAACTACACTTGAAAATATTAAAGAAAGGCTACTGAAAGTGAAGATAAAGGGAGAAGGTCTTAAAACATTCAAAACATGGAAAAATACGTTAAATTCAAGGGAGTAGCAGTAAGGATACAGCCGACTTCTACACAGAAATGATGGAATCAGAAAGGCAATGGTGCGTCATTACAGGCTTGAACAAAATAACTTCTCACCTGGAATTTCACACCTAAATGAAGATATCCACTTTAAATGATATTTTTGCATAAACAGTGAAGAGCACAAACTTACAAACATGCAATACTATATAAAATGCAGCTAATATTTTTTTCAGATCCAAACAGGAAATGGTCAAAGGAATAAAATCACTAAAAATGGTAAAATGTGGACAATCCTTATAAAGCAATTTAATGTCTTATTGAAAGGTCAATTTTCTTTTAAGTATATGGTCCAGTCCTTTGTTTTAAAACAGAATGGCCATGAGAAAAATATTTAGAATTAGCATAATGTTATGCAGGTTCCAACTGTGATAAGAAAGGAGCAAGGTCAGGTGTTCAAAACAAAATTATTATTTGTTTCCATTTGCAAACTCTTTTCTGCATTGCTCTGCTGAATTTCATTTTCCAACTGTGGCTCTTATAATTAGGTCAAATTTGGGTTTACAGGATAATCTGACAATCTCTCTAGTATTTTGCATAGATTTGTTCCAGCTTCTGTTGCCATGGTGAAAGATATAGAGCTACAATTCAATTAGGTAGAAACTGACATAAGGATTTATGAAAGGAACTAATAGGACTTATTTGAATCCAGAACTCTGAAATTTGTGTCATCATAAGCTATAGTTGCCGTCAAAAAATTAGTCAATCAAAAGCACGTTGTTTTCAACAGGTTTATGTTAAAGATATAGGGAACAAAAACATGACACTTAACCAGACACTTGAAATGGAAACCTTACTTAGAAATAAAATAATGAAATTAGAAAGATCAAAGGTGATTTTGGCCAAAGACTTCTGGAAGTTTGGAGAAAGGGAGGAAGAAAGTTGGTAAAGGTCTTCTGATTTCCTCTTTCAGTCAGATCTCTCTGAAATGTTCAATTCTAAGTGCATTTGAAGGAAAGATTCCACTGATTACACACATGTATGTGTAAACGGGGAGTTTTGCAAGTTCAGTGGCAACAACTGTTCTAATTCAACTTCCTCAAAAAAAAAAAAAAAAAAAAACCTGTTAAGAGTGAAGAAAATGAACAGCAAAGTTTTGTATTATAATATTGTGGCTCTACAAACCATTTTTTTTCTTTTTCTACCAAGGAACTCAGCTTTATACAGTAAGAGCACTTATGTGTGAAAACATAAACATGAAAAAATTACCTGGATAATTTCACTTTCAAATAAATCAGTTATCTGAAATGATGTAGCACAAGACTAATGACTCTTTATATCATTTTAAGTACAGTTAAACTGCTTAATTATAGACACTCTAGAGACTTAGAAAAATTGCTACAATAATGATGTATCATTAATTCTGAGAAAGCATGACTTCCAAAGCAACATCTACTAGGGACATACAGTTGCCAGGTAATAAAAGGCTCAGAAATTAATGGTCTTCTTTCTTGTAGGTGGTGACAAATGCCTGAAATCTCTACCTAACAGCCCCATTATACAAAGTGGTTTATTTCTACATGTCATATTTAAATCTTATGTTTCACCTTAAAATAAAACTAAAATTTAAATTTCATAATTTTCAGAGATTGAGAAAAGTTAGAACAACTATGATGGTGGTCATAGAACAGATAGAAGCACAAAAGAGCTTCAGAAGTCCCATAACTTGAAGGCCCTGTACTAGAAAAAAGAAGAAACTGACTAAGAACTATACCTTCTAAAGATGAATCTTTAAAGAAAAATAATATGTGTGCAGTGCAAGATCATAGAACAGAAAGTAAAAGTTGGAACTCTCTATCTAACTTTTTCACTTCTGATTATAAAAGTTGAGTAAATAGTGATGCTGTTCTTTTTCCCACTTTATCCGATGGACTAAGAATTACATTTGTTTATATTTTCTTCTGCTCTGTTCAAATTATCCTTTACTTTAAATTGGAAAGCTTATTGATCTCTGGCCTTAAAATTCAGGAAGACTTTTGCTCTCACAGCCATACAATGCATCTATGTCCTTTCATATCAAAGTAATGATAATGACAATTAACAGTAGTCAAATATCAGCCAGCTGACTGATCATGAGCTTTACATACATTATTCTCATCAGACTCTAACCAACAATTCTATGCACACTGTAATTATTCATGTTTTATGGATTCATAAAATGAAGTGTTATATTTGTAAAACACCTAGTTTTTTCAGTTTGGAGCAGCTAATCTGAGTCTCTGAAGTCAGTGCTGGAAAGTGATGACATTTAACTCTGCTTGCAATATTATGGGCAGAAAAAATACTCTCTCACTTTAAAAAATGATGCTTCTGTAATTTACAAAGTTTATCACCTCATCCTGTGCACTAGTGTTTTGTCTCAAAGACAAAATACTTAACACACGGCTTAAAGGAAGAAAAGGTTGATTGTGGCTCAAGGTTTCAGAGGTTACAGTCTATGGTTGGCTTGCTCCAAGACAGAAGGTTCCTGATGTAGAACAGGAAAGAGGAAAGCTGCTCAACTCCTGGGAACTAGGAAGTAAAGGGAAAGTAAAAGAGCCAGAGGGATGAAAATTGACAATAATACAACATTTCAGTTGCATCGTTAGGGCTTTACTTCCCCGAGCAGACCTCATCTCTGAATAGAGTTCAGCTTTGAACTCAACAACAGATTAACTTATTAAAGATTATTACCACCATGATCCAGACCCTTTTCAAAAGTTTCGTCTCTCAACATACAAGACTTTGGGAGGCAGTTTTGACCCAAACCAGGACTCTTTGTCATATTTGATTCACAAAACTTCCTATTGAAGTATCAAGATAAGAAATCTAAAAAAAACAGAGGTTGTAATATACCAAAGAGTCTATACATTTTCTTTTACTTCAAAATCTTTGTTTTCCCAATAAACCACAATTCTCACCCAGTACTGTACTTACTACCGAATCCACCCCCACTTTCCTACAGTGTGTACCTGTCACAGTTTTGGTAATCCTGCAAGCTAACCTTAGCTCATACCTCAGATTAATAAACAACAAACACCACTAGAGAGGTTTTTGTTTTAAAATAGAAAGACTTCCATACCAGTCTGCATCCCCAGTCCATGGAAAAACTGTCCTCTATGAAACTGGTTTACAGTGCCAAAAAGGTTGGAGTCACCTGCTACAGAGAATTCTTTTATTATGTGCTTATTGTTCCAAATATTACTAACTTAGGTAAGAATTGTCATTAAATATCTGAATCTTCATATTATTAACAATTTTATTTATCTGCTCACTTCTATACCTTTCTTTCAGCTGTATATTTTTAAGCAACACAACTTATCTTATGAATTTTTCTTTTTCTTATAATTAAGTCACTTGTGTTAGAAAAAATGCCAAAACTTATTAAAATTCTGATACTGATTTCTAAAGCATTAATTTACCAGATCACCTCCCTGCTTACCGTTCCATGGGACTCCCTAACCTGCACTGTAAACTCCAGAATTTTTCAATTTAAGGAGAATTTTCTCTAAGTTTGTTGTTTTCCAAGTTACTTTTTGAATATTTTGTCTTTTTAAAGTTGTGAGCTATTCCATGGATGCTTAATTGGTGTCAGGCTGTGCAACAGATTCTACCCACTCCTTTGATTCTTTTTTTTTTCTTTAGATTTTGAGACAGGGTCTTACTTTGTAGTTTAGGCTGGCTCTGAATGCACTGTGTAGCCCAGGCCACCTTCAAAGTCATGGCAATCCTCCTGCTTCTGCCTCTTACTGGGATTACAGGCATGAGCCACCACACCTGGCTTCTTTGATTCCTTTTTGCTAATCTTCATGACTTTTTCTTATGCAAACCAGAAGGACACCATTATATATTGAAGAGTGCAATTTGGAACAATACATAAGCAAAACCAAATATGTTTCATATAATGAAGAGATAAAAAAAAAAAAACTAGATCAAGAAGACAAAAATAGGAAACAGAAAATGCTCAATGTAAAATAAGGTGAAAGGGGACAATGTTGAGATTGTAACAAAAAAGTAAGGAAACAAATGTTATATATATATGGGGGGGTGGTAGGGTGGGTGGGGCTATGGGAAAAAATGAGAATTAAGTTGTGTCTTATACTGGTACAAATCCCCATTATGGAGTGCAGTCATGATGTGTATATTTAATGTACCAATAAAGATAATTAAAAAAAAAAAAAAAAGAAGACAAAAATAGGACCTTATGAAAACTAGTGAGAGACATGAAGGTGAATGGAATAGTATTTCTCCAGTGCAAACTAAGTTCTTAAATTATAGAAAATAATCTGTGAACTCATGCAATAAAATAACTACTAAACTGGAACATTTATTTGGGAAATCATTGAGACATAAAGAAATACAGTTTG
>PVIR01006109.1:0-68142 GCA_004026965.1 Petromus typicus
TTTGGCAATCACTAAATCTCTGTAGATTTGTTTATTTTTTATGTTTCATGTAAGTGGAATCATTGATTCTTTAATCCCCTGCCCCGTGAATTGTTTAAGCTCCTGGTCTATCTTTCTACATTTCCCCACTGCTCTGTGCCTAGGCAACAAAAATATCGTGGATCTTCAAGAGGGACCTTTAACCTGCTCCACACTGTGAGTAATTTAACTATGATGACACATGTACAAAAAGCCCATGCTAGAGTCTACAGAGTGTTATGAAAAGAAAGGGAGGAATCCTGTCCAGCTGGGTTCATCAGGTGAACAGAAAGATTAGAGTGGGAAATACCAGGACAGCTTCCCCGAAAAACAAGCATGAGTCATGTCATCTGGGTGGAGTTCCAGGAAGAGAAAAGGGTGGAAGGCTACTGCAGCCAATAATTCATATGGTTGAATTGGGATAGATAATATTACCTGTCCTCTTTACCCTACATACATGTTCACCAAGAAAGACCAGGTAAAAATATTTTGAAATGCATTAAACCTTGAAATTATGTTGCATTGGGACTGACCAAAAGAGTAAACTTAAAAGTCTAACCAAGCAGGTGTAGGGTCCTGTGTGCCCAAGAATCTGAAAGGATAGAAACTCGCATGTGGGAAGGAAGACTGAGTTAGAAAAGTTTTCAAGTGTAACATTAGTACAAGTACATTCTGTTTCGTAGATTTTCCTAAATTTTCCTTTAGGGGTGGAGGATAGAGTGAGTCACATAATAGAACAGGAACCCCGGAGTTTCAGACCTCAGTTCAATCCTAGTTTTGCCAGTTCTGCTGACCCCTCTGAATCCTAGTGCTCCTCCTCCTAAAACAGGGACATTAGTGGCTATGCTTAGAGCATCTTGTGAGGAACAACTGAAAAGACTGAGCAGCTGCCTGGGCTTTGTACTTCATAGGCAGGTGTTTCCTCTCAGTAATCTTATTCATAGTCCCAACAGTAGTGGGGAGGAGATCTAGACTTTGCAGATCTCTTGTTGATTTACACTTGATGAACAAAAACTGCAATTTCTTGCCTCGAGTAGCTGAAGGAGGAGAACAACTTGTTTAATATCAGCTGATCTGAAGAGGCAGGTTTTTTAATGGGAATGAGATATATTTGGTGTTAGCGAAGTAGGTTATGTTGTGGTCATAGCATATTATTTTTTCTGCAGAATATATATATTATATTTTGCCAGACATGGTGATGCATATCTATAGTCTCAGCACTTGGAGGGTGAGGCTGGAGGGATGAGCGTGTTCAAGACCACCCTGTGTTACACAGTGCATGTAAGGGCAGTCTGAATCACATAGCGAGACTCTGTCTCAAAAGTGAGAAACAGAACAGAATAGAAAACCCCACCCCCTTGTTAAACTTTGTGTCTGCACTTTCTAGCAGGAACACTTGGATGGCTTTTTTTCCTGAGTATACTTTGGAACAGAGCCAACTCTGCCTGACTTAGCTTTTTGTTTCCTTGGAAATAGCCTAGTACCTCTTCCTATTCTGTGAGTTGCTTAAGAGCAGAATGCTGGTGAAAACACTCAAAATCAGACCCTTACTCCAAGATCCCATTCAAAGTCCACAAATAAAATGAAGAGACACTTTGTAGAAGAATTACAAATAACCAATAAATTCAAGAAGAGAAGCTCAGCTTCTCTGGGCATTAGAGAAGTGGAAATGAAAACAATCCTGAGATTCCATCTTACCCCAGAAAGAAAGGCCATCACCAAGAAATCAGTAATAAATGTTGGTGAAGCTGTGTGTGTGTGGGACACTCTACATAGCTGGTGGTAATGTGGCCTTGTAAAACCACTATGAAATCAGTATGGAGATTCCCTAACAGTGTGAAACTAGAAAACTCTATTTGATCCAGATGGTCTTGGAAGTAGTTCTTCCATAATAATCAGTTGTCCATGTGTTGAAACTCTTTCATTACCCTGAAATCTTAGAGATCTTTATTTTTGGTTTTCAGCAGAGAAGAAAGTCAGCAACAGAAAGTTTAGGGCAGAGTCAAGCACAAAATTCTGATTTTGAACTCTGAACTCAATTCGTTTGTCATAGTTTGGGTCTGGAGTGTCTCCCAGAGGATCATATGTTAGAGAATTGGTCCCCAGCTTGGTGCATGAGGTGGCGGTGGAATGCTGAAGAGGTGGGGAGGGTCTCCCACCATTGGAGGTGGGCCAAAGGCTCTTCCTCTGCTCTTTGTTGCATCTTCACCACAAGGTAAGTGATTTCTGTATCACAGCCCTCGCTATGATATGATTCCTTAGGCCCAGAGCATCAGGACCAACTGATCTGGGTCTAAAACCTCTGAAATTAGGAATCCAATAATTTGTTTCTCTTTATAAATTGATTATCTCAGTAAACTGATTAACACACCACCTCACAACAAGAACCTCCACTGTTAAGAAAATTATATTAAAAAATCTAAATTATTAATGGCCTTTTCTTCAAGGAAGTGTCTTTCTAATGAGCTCCTGATGAGCTACCCTAAACTGCAGCAAGCATTTAATAAGTCACCAAAAAGCCTACTCTACCTAATTATCCTTCAAGGAAGCTCACTGATTTCCAAGCCAGTTCACAGACTATGTACATTATTCTTTTTTAAAAAAACAACACGGAGAATTAAACCCAGGACACCTCATAGTTTTAAAACATACATATTTTAATAAAAATGCCTACATGAAAGAACCCAGAACAACAGAAAAAGTCATTTGGAAAATACACACAGTGTTGGCAGTTGAAGAAATCTATTAAAGTATTTAAAAAGCACAGTTAAAATTCTCAGAGAAAAGACAATATTGAAACATGAAACAGGGCAAAATAACAAGAAGCAATAAAAAAGAATATTTAGGACTTTCCACCACCAATAAAAGCTCTTGGGAATTAAAAATATGATGGTAGAAGTGTTCAGTAGTTTTGTTATAACTAATGATAATATTTTTAATCATAGAGATAAAATTACAGGATAGATCCAGGAGATCCAACATCCAAATAATGTAAGTTTTAGAAAAGAGAGAAAATTATATAATGGAGGAAAATCACTCAGAACTGAAAAATGTAATTTTTAGATTGAAAATGCCTATGAAGTATCTAGGAAAAAATAATAAAAGACAACACCAACAGGACACTGAAATATCAGAATATAAAAAATAAATGAAATGTACAGACTTCTAGAAATTAAAAGAGTATAAGGAATCCATAATTAGAGTGGCATCAACTTCTCAACAAGAAAGCGTAGTGCTGGGACCAGCTTTACATACAGCCCACTTGGGTTATGACTGGAATTTTAGTTTTAACTTACAAGCAAAGTCTTGAGTTACTACCTGAATGCTGGCCACTTGTGCAGTTGTAAACAAAGACTCACAATGTCATAAAAGTATATGTAAGTGTACACAAGTGTCAGTCTGAGCCCAGATGCACATGTGTAGATATGATTGTGGTTATTGTTTTATATATCACTATGATTATTGCTATCAAAATGGCCTGAAAAAAGCTAGAAAAGAGGCCAAGAAAGGTAAAGACAGGTAAAGAAGATAAAACAATCATATTTTAAAAGAAGTAAATTATGGAAACATAAAGTGGTATTCACATGACTGATCTCGCTAATGTATAGCCTGTCAAAATCCACCATCTTGACAGAGAACATTACAACATCCTTCACAGAGAAGAGATTTGTCTAAGGAAGCTAGTGTTATTACAGGTGCTATTCGAATTAGTGAATTGTGATCAACAGAGTAAGACAAGGTAGAAAAGCTATTACTCGTGTGGATAAATGAAAGACAGATGGCAGGTTATAGCCCATTTGAGTATATAATTTGTGAAGGAACTACAGGTATAAGTACAGATTTTTCTAAGGGATAATCCATCAATGAGTATTAATGGTGAAACATTTCATGCCAGTAAGGGGTGGTTTAACAATTTTAAAGCAAGAAGTCGGGGTTCACACCTAACTAATCATTGTGAAACAGCCAGTGTTGATGAAAGGTCTGCTAAAAATTAAATACAGATCTGGCTTTGCCCTCATTAAGTTTCAACTGTCATGAAACTAGGCTTTTCTGGAAGAAAAATTCCCAGAAGAATGTACAATACCCAGAAAGAGAAGAAAATGCCAAGCCACAAACCTACAAACCTGGTTGCTATGTGCCAACATGAGTGGAGACCTCAAGATAAAAACTGCCTTAGTTTATCATTATGAGACCTTTAGCGTGTTCAGGAAACAGTCGTGATGAATAGGCTATGGGTCATATGGAGATATAATGCAGAAGCATGCAGAACAGAGTACTTTCGTAGATTGGGGAAGCTTTCTGTCTTACTGCTAAAGAAATACCTACAGGGCAAAGGTTTACCTCTCCAGACTCTCCTCATCATGGACAGTGCTCCTGTTCACCCATGAATTTGGAAGAGTTGGCTGAAGAATTCTCATGGCTCCCAGTTGATTACCTTCCACCTAATACAACTCCTCTACTGCAGCCTATGAACCAGCAGGTTATAGGTGACTTAAGAAGATATACACCAAGGATCTATTCCTGAGGTGCTTCCAGACGGTCTTATGTCAAGACATAACATTAAAGAATCCTGGAAGGAACATTACAACATCCTTTCCTGTGTAGGGCTAAGAAATCCATGGCCAATGTCTCTCTAAGGACACTGAGATCTTCCTGGAAGAAAGTGCAGCCTAAAATTACACAGGAGAGAAATTGTGAAGGCTGTGTAGAGGAGCCTCAGCCTGCATTTGACACTGGTTGATAATACTGTCACAATAGCAGACAGAGTCTTTCAGGTGGACAGGAGTAATGTTGAGGAACTGGTAGAGGGACACTCAGATGGAAACCTGGCTTTTCTCCTCCACTGGACAATTCCAAGGATTTCTCAGCAGCAGCAGGGCCCTATAAGCTTCCTTGTCTCTAGAATAAAAGTCTGCCTCTGACTCCCTTTATCTACATCCTTTTACAGAAAGCTATGTTTCAGTGGAACTAGGGAATGAGAAGGCAAGGAATCTAGAAAAAGGGAACCCTGCACAGTTCTTGCGGGGCTGTAGGGGTGCTTTAGTATCACTAGAGGACCAAGAAAAAGATCTAATCCCAGAATATGAATGACTGAGTGGGGATGCCTCAAGGAAAAAATTCAAACATGAATTTCTTGACATTTTACTTTATTGAGAGATATTTTGCCATTCTTTCAAAGTTGAAGAATTGATGAATACTCAAAACACTAACAACTGAAAAAAGTAGCAATTGTGAACATGAGGAGAAACAAAAAAGTTGGAGAAGTAAGGAAGGGTAAAAATTAGGGCACATCGCATACCTGCTTTTGAATGATATTTAATGGTCATTGTGATGTGAATACCAACCAGTGAAGTGCCACAACATTAATATAATTACCTTGAGAGTTTATCAAAAAAGGAAGATCAAATCTACAGAGACACAGTGAGAGTGAGTGACTCCAGAGGCCTCCAGGGAGAAACACACCAGAGGAATGAAACAGTGGATCCTGGGTGCTGCAACAGCTGGTGAGTGACTTCAGTCCCATGTCCCCTGGAGAGTGTTCCAGCCAGATGCCATTCTACGGAGGGGCCAGTTGAACCTGGGACTTGGAGTAGCCATGGGTTGATTTCATCTGAGGGCTCCCAAGGTTCAAATTTCACAGTGATTGAGTGGGGAACCACTGCGGGAGATGTCTAGGGTCAGGCCAGCAAGAGACACCTGAAAGTCTCAGGCTCCAATCCCAAAATCAGAGGCCAGGGTCAACTTGAACTTCTGTAGACTTGAAAGCACCCTGCCCCTTTCCTACTGTAGGCTTGTTGGGATTATCTGGCACAGATCTGAGATGTGACTGCTCTTTGTCTACTAGTAACAGCAGTCACACCTTGAATTGGACACTACCACAAAACTCAAGATCCCAGAAAATATTGATAGCCTTGAAATCACAGAGAAATTTCCTTTTGGCTCTTTTAAAATTTTTATTTATTTATTTTTCAAAAGCAGAACATTGTCTTTAGTTTTGTTTATTCCTGTTTGTGTTTTTTTCTTCTTTCCTTCTTGTGCTCACCAGCTTCCCAAGCTTTGAGCAATCTTTTGTCTTTCACCCTTGTCTGTACTTTCTCTTTTTTATTGTTCAATTTTTTTATTCATCCCTTTTATAATTTCTCTTCTTAGGTAAAAATCATTCTATTGAGTAAATACTGTACACAATTTTATGAATTGACTTAGATTTTCATATATAACTATAAATCTTGTACCTATGGTTAAAGGTGGAAAAGAATTTGTTACTAAGGTTTGTCGTTTTCTAGTCTATGCTTGATGCTATTGTTATTACTGATCATATAACTTTAGCTAAGGTGACACGGTTGTTGTGGTCAATTGATCTTCCTTATATGTCAATACCTAGATTATCTGGAGTCATAAATAATACTGTAGCCCAGTACTAAAGAACCGGGTGCTAGGCTAAACAGGCAGCAATCTTTTGTCCTTAATAAATTGAAAAGACAAGATCTTGGACAGACTTGAAAGCTAAAAACCAGGTACACATAGAAGACATCTTTGAAAAGTAATCATTTCCTAAAAAGGTCTCAATACTAAAGCTACCTATAATAAGTAATTTACAAGCTTCAGTGCAGAAGACAAATTAAAAAAAAAAAAAAAAAAAAAAAAAAAAAAAAAAAAAAAAAAAAAAAAAAAAAAAAAAAAAAAAAAAAAAAAAAAAAAAAAAAAAAAAAAAAAAAAGAAGAAAATGAGAAAACACAGAAGCAAGATGCACCACCAGGCCTCTGGCTCACCCAGGGCAAATCAAAGGGTCACTGAGGTTGAAGAAATGAAAAATCCTCCCAGATAAATTTTATGAAATGGTGGCAGTGGAAATAATAAAATAAAGCAACATCTCTGGTCAAAATCAAACAGATAATTAAAATAATGATGACCAAAATGAAGAAATTGATTAGTAAATCTAGAGCAGATAAAAATTTTAAAAAATAGAGAAACTTCAGAAAGACATAGAAACTATGAATGCCCAACACAGAAAATAACTGGGTTCCATAAAACAGACTCAAGTAGAAATCCAGGAGATTAAAAATTCTACTGAAAGTATATGGAGCAAAGTCAACCATTGTTAAATAGAATATCAAATTTAGAAGATAGGATTGAGGTTAGTGATCAACAAATAAAAGACCTCTTAAATATACCAGTGAGCCACAAAAAAAAAAAAAAATGTAACAACTGGTAAATGATACAAAGAAAACTAATATAAGATTAAGTGGAATCAATGAAGAATCTGAGAACAGAGTATACAAAACCCAACCAGTTCACAGAAGTAATAACAGAAAACTTTCCAAGCATGAAAAAAGAATTTGAGGTACAGATAAATGAGGCATGTAGAACTCCAATTAGTCATGATCAGAAAAAAACTACATATAGTAGTCAAGATTCCATAGTCAACATAAGAAAAATAAGATCAGGATATTAAAAGCTGTTAAAAGAAACATATTACATATAAAGGAAAAGCTATCAGAATCACAGCAGACTTCTCAATATAGTCCTTAAGTCAAGAACAGCTTGGAGTGAAGTACTTTGACCCCTATAAGAAAACAACTTCCAACCAAGATTGATATAACCTGGAAATTTATCTTTTAAATTTGACAGAGAAATAAGATACTTCTTTGAAAAGGAACACCTAAAGTAATTCATGATCACCAAAGCAACACTCCAAAAAAGTTTTAAAATGTATTCTAGAAAAAGACAATGAAAACAAGAATTTAAAAAATTCTCAACAGAATTAATCTACCAATCAGGACAAGCAATTAAACATAAGGGAAAGAAAGTTATCCAAGAACAGGAAAATAATATGACAAGGATAAGTCAATAATGTTATTTATAACCATCAATGTGAAAGATCCCAATTGACAACCACTAGAAACAGATTGGTGGAATGGAAACAAGATCCAGCAGTATGCTGCATGCAAGCAATATATTTAACTCAAAAAAAGTGCATCGACTGAAAGTCAAAGGATGGAGCAAAATATTCCATGTGACAGAAACCTAGGAAAAAGGAGAGATGTGTTTGCACACAATGTGGACTTCACGAGAGACAAAGAGAAGTTGCCTCTTGTTTGTTGAGAGGGAATCCAAGAGGAAGAGATACCAGTCATCTATGCATCAAACACCAGCCCACCCAATTATATAAAACAAGCACTAGTGAATATGAAAAATCAGATAAGCACTAATTCAGTTGTAATGGAAGACTTCAGTACCCTACAGTCACAAACAGATAAACCAGACCAAACAAAAAACAAAAAAAACAAAAAAACAAAAAAACAAAAATCAATAAATATCAGAGCTGAACCAAACCACTGAGCAAATGGACTGAGCAGATATCTACAAAGTTCTTCACTCCACAATAGAATATATATTCTTCTCAACACTACACAAGACTTTCTCCAAAATAAATCACATACTAGCTCATAGAACATCCATCCGAAATGCAGATTATCCCATGCAATCAAATTATCCTACGCATATTTTTAGATCATAGTGAATGAAGTTGGAAATCAATGGCAAGAGAAACCACAAAAACCACACAAACACATGGAAATTAAGTAATACACTCTTGAACAACTAATGGATGAAACCAAAGAAGAAATTAGACATTTCCACAATTAAACGTTAATGCCAATATGGCCTAATATTATGGGATGAAATGAAAGCAGTTTGACAGTAGAAATTTATAGTGGTGAATTCCCATATCAGAAAAACAGAAGAAGTTAACCTAAGGTTGAACCTCAATTTTCGAGAAAAAGGAGCAAGTTAAAATCAAAACATGTACAAAGGAGGAGGCTATAAAAATCAGAGCAGACATTAATGCAATGGAAACTAAGAAAACAATACAAATAATGAATCAAAGAATTGGTTCTTTGAAAGATTAAATAAAACGAAACCTTAACCAACTTTATCCAAAAAAGTAAAGTAAAGTTCATGCAATTAGGAATGAAATGAGTGAAACCACAACAGATTATACAGAGATTTAATACTTACTTCAAGACCTTGGACTCTAATAGATTGAAAACACAAAAGAAAAGGACAGATTCCTAGATATGAATTACCAAAGGTGAATTAAGAAGATATAAAATTATAAGCCAGTATTAATGAAATTGAAATAACTTAAAAATTACCAACAAAGAAAAGCCCAGGTCCTGAGGAATTCACTGGTGAATTCCACAAGAACTTTAGAGAAGGTCCAATGCCATTAGTCCTCATATACACTAATGAAACTGAAAGGGAAGCAATATTCCAAACTTATTTCTGGGACCAAGTCTTACCTTAATGCCAAAACCAGAGAAGGATCCAATCAAAAAAGAGAACTACAGTTTAGTTTCTTTAATTAATATAGATGCAGAAATCCTCAGTCAGACACTAGTAAACAGACTACAGCAAGTCATCAAGAAGATTAGACATCATGACCAAGAAGGATTCATCTCAGAAATGCAAGGATGGTTCAACATATGCAAAACAATAAGTATAATACACCATATGAATAAAACTAAGGACAAAGACCCCAACATCATGTCACTAGATGCAGAAAAAGCATTTAATAAACTCCAATACCCATGCATGATTTAAAAAATCTATAGAAATTGGAATAGATCTTTATCTTAATCTGATAAAAGCCATATCTGTGCCAAACCAACAGCCAACATAAGACTAAATGGTCAAAACCAGAACACTTTCACTCAATAGCAAGACAAGATGCCCAGTGTAGTTCTGGCAGCATTAGCCAGAGCAAATAGACAAAAGAAACAAAGGGACTATAGGCAGGAAAGGAAGAAGTAAAATTATCCCTATTTGATGATGACACGATACTCTACAAGACTAAAAATTCCACCAAAAGACTCATAAAATTAATAATCAAATTCATCAGTGTAGCAGAATGCAAAGTCAACATTAAAAAAATTAATAGGATTCCTGTATAAGAATAACAAACTCATTGAGAAAGAAATTAGGGAAACTGCAAGTGTCAGAATAAGAAAAAATGAAAAAAAGTCACATTAAGAAAAAAATGAAATACTTAGGAATCAATCTAAGGAAGTGAAAGACCTATACATTGAAAACCACAGTACTTTGAAAAAAGAGATCAAAAAAGATATCCTAATATGGAAAGACAAACTTAGTTCTTGGGCAGGCAAAATCTATATAATGAGAATGGTCATATTTTTCAAACTGTTATACAAATATAATGTAACCTCAAACAGAATACCAGTAGTATACTTCACAGAACTAGAGAAAACAATCCTAAAATTCATGTGGAATCAGAAGAGACTTAGAACAGCAAAAGCAATGTTGGGAAATGAGGGCAAGGTAGATGGCATCACAACCTCAAATTTGAAATTATATTATAAAGCTACTATGATTTACAACTGCATGATACCAGCAGAAAACAAAGTAAAACCAAAACAACAGACCTGAAGACAAATGGAACAGACTAGAAGATGCAGAAGCATCTCCAAACACATTTAGCTACCTTATCTTTGACAAAAGGGCTAACTGCCTTCAGAGAAGACAGATAACTTAAAAAAAAATCTTTATTGTTACATTATGAATAAGTTACCTTTTTAATAAATGGGGCTTGAAAAACTGGCTTTCCATGAGCTGAAAATTAAACCTGGACCTATATCTCTCACCATGCACTAAACTATAATCAAAATGGATCCAACATCTAAATATCAAAACAGAAACACTGTAACTTGTTGGAAGATAGAATAGTTAAAATTCTAGAAGACCTTGGGGTAGGCAAAGACTGAGCAAAAACCCCCACTGCACAGGAAATATTACAAAGAATCAACAGCTGAGATCACATCAAATTAAAACTGTTGTTCAGCAATACAGTGAAGAGATAAACCACAGAATGAGAGAGCATTTTTATCAGCTACACAAAGGTCTAACATCTAGAATATGTAAGAACTGAAAAAAAAAAATCAGATCTCTCCCTCAAATTTAAAGACTCATTCAAAAATGGACATCTTATATGAATAGACACATCTCAGATATGAAGAAGTACAAACAACAAATAAATATATTTTAAAACATTCAACATCACTGGTCATTTGAGAAATGAAAATTAAAATAACACTGAGATTCTATCTCATTCCAGAAAGGGCTATCATCAAGAAATTAACCAATAAGGCTGACAAGGTTGTGGGGAAAAGGGAACCTTTCCTTATTGCTTGTGGGAGTGTAAACTGGTACAACCACTATGGAAATCAGTGTGGAGCTTCCTCATAAAATGAAAACCAGAGATTACTTTTGACCTGGCTGTTCCACTTCTTAGTATCTTCCTGAAAGAATTAAAAGCATCAGCTGGGGACTTAGATCAGTGGTTCCGGTGCCTGTCTTGCAAGCACAAGGACCTGGGTTCAATCCTCAGAAACCACATACAATACTGGGCATGGAGACTCATGCCCAGCAGCAATCAGTACCACATACCACAGTGCTGGGTGTGGTGGCTCACACCTGTAATCCCAGCACTTGAGAGGCAGAGGCAGGAGGATTGCTGTGATGTGAGTTGGAGGCTGAGCTCAGGGCCAGCCTGAACTACAAAGTGAGACCTTGTCTCAAAAAAAACCTAAAAAAAAAAAAAAAAGAATTAAAAGCATCATATCACAGTGATGTATGCACACCTATGTTTACAGCAGCACAGTTTGTGTTAACTAAATCTTGGAAACAGCTCAAATGCTCATCAATGGGTGGATGAGTAAAGAAAAAGACATGTTATCTTCTATAGTAGAGTTCTATTCTGCTATAAAGAAAGATAAGCTTCAGACATTTCTAGCTAAATGAATGCACCATGAGGCCATACTCTAGTGAAATAAATCAGACACATATATTTAAATACCATATTGTTTCTCAGGTGTGAGAAATCAAAAGCATAAATAAGGACCAAAAGGTATAATAGATATTGAGAAGTGGGAAAATAATGTTTCAATGGGAAGGAGAACTAGGAATGGAGGATGGAGAAAAGTTTGTAATCAGTGACAATAAAAATTAAAATGTTAACAACAATTAAAAAAGAAAGAAAAACCACAAGAAAAGCATTTCAAGGAGAGGCAACTCAGGAAAAGCCTTCCAAATGGTGACTTCTAAGATAATATACTGATTTGTATTGATCCGAAATAAAGCCATTTTTGCTGAACTATTCCAAATTCAGTGTTTCTCAAAATGTCATCCAGCATTTACCTGCATTCAAATGACCTGGACTGCTGGTCTACAATTCAAATTTATCACCCCGTCCTCGCCCTAAGTATAGTATCCTCTCCATACTCATGCAGAGTTCAGACCTTCAGTTCCAAAATCTGCACAAGCTCGAGTCCCTTATATAAAATGGGATAGTTTTTACATATCATCTACACACATCTTTTTGTGTACTTTATATCATATCTAGATTATTTAATAAAACTTCATGCAATGTAAATGTTATATAAATAATTTCCAGTTTTGTATAAGGAATAATGCCAGAGAAAAAAGGCCCAAGAAAATTTCTTATCTAAGAACTAGTAACTCTAATGGCTTACCTAATAACATACATTTTAGTGGTTTGTGACCAGTGATAATAAAAATTTCAGTGTTAACAACGTTTTAAAAAAGAAAAGAAAACCCAACAAAAGCATGTCAGAAAGTCTCAGAAGGCAGAGGAGCCTATTGTAGGTGAAGTTCTAAAATACATTTCCTATGTCAAACTTCTCACCTCTAGACTTCTAATGATCTGAGAAAAAATGAACTAATTACTTGTTTAAGCCATCTTAGAAAGGTTTTCTGTTACCTATAGCTGCATGAAAATTTAATGTCATCTCACAGACATTTGAAATGTCTATAATAGTGAACACATTGGGTTATATGGCCCAAGGGCAAAGCAGCCTGCACGGATGTCTGCATCTGCTGCAGGGACTTCTCTTTCCCTCTGGGTCCCCTCATAACTAGCAGCCTTGCGAGTCACTCAGTTAATGGGTCAGAGTCACATATCTAATGTCTCCATTTGGTAGACACAGTGCTTCAGGTTTTGAACTTTGATCTTTTTCTGGGCAAGCCAGTGCCAGCAGTGTGAGTGTCTCTTTCCCTGCTAGGCAGCAGCATAGGGCTCGTCTCTCCACCAGCCACATGATCACAGCAAGGGCCAACTGCACACTGCAGGGTTTTGTGTGGCTGAGGCAGGATGTTTGGGGGTTACATGTAGTACATGTATTTTTGATCTGGAATATTTTCAGTTTGTGATTTATCAGATATAACTCCACTATAAGTTACAGAACATATCTGAGGACAGGACTGAGAAAGGCTGTGGCCTCAAACCAACACAATAAACCAGAAGATATCAGTTAATTTTAATTTAGGAAGTTCATAAGAGATCACATGCCAGCAAGAGCAATAGTCTGAATACCAGGAGACTTGTTTTAATTCTTTTAAAAAGTAGCTTTGGGGAAGCAAGATGCAGTAACTAATTTTTCCTGAATCTAATTTTCTTGGAAAAACAAAAATAGACTTGATAGTCTTTAATGCTAGTCCTGCTTTTGAAGTATTTTTGTGATTATACTGAAGTGGACTAATGTGTCTCTGAACTTATGTTGTGGGAGTTCAAGTGAGAGACTCTATTAGTAAATTGTTTAAGGGGAGTAAATCGTAGTCCTCGATCACAAACTAAACAAACAGTGACAACAACATCCTCATGTGAGTTGTAGTATTCTGGAAAAGGTTCTAGTTGCTGCCCTGGCTCGGCCATTTCATAACATGGAACTCTGGTCCAGTTATAGAATTCTTCTGTGTCAGTTTCCTCACCTATGGAATGGAGACAGTACTCTTATCTCATAGTGCTGCGCACAAAAATCTCTTTGTGCCCTGTGAAGCCCAATTATGTTCTAATTACTAGCAAGAGACCGATAGTGTCATGTGATATCTAACTTCTGGCAAGGCAGTAATGTGGCATGCCTTGTTACCGTCAGTGTAATTTTGCATCAGCTACAGGTGGGTGGTAGTTCTTTTGACTTGCAGTTTTGTATCTTGAGGCTATTTATACCGTAGAGGACAGATTATAAAAAGGCAAACAAATTAAAATTTCAGTGATCTCTTTTGTTTGTTTCTAGCTCCAGGGGAGAGAGCTGGCAGGTTAAATGGGTAAAAGCCAGCTCAAATGAAGTGTGTGAATTGCCATGCATGCCTGAGGTTTCTGGTTGTTTCTCCTAAGCATGGGTACTATCTTGAGTGATCTAGACCAGTATTTATCTTGGGACCCGTCGGTAGAAACAAATTCAGAAAAGGTAAATATGCCTACACATACTTTTTGATGACATATCAGTGACTTCAATTCTCTTACAATGAAAAAGTTTCACAATTGCAGAGGCTTTGTCTATGGGAGTGGCCTTTGTGTTGGGAACACTGCCCTAACCCATTTCGAACAAGCAAACATTTGAAAAAAAGAGAATCTTTTGACTATTCCCTAATAAGTCGCATCTGTACTTCGAATAAACACAGCGGCTTATGCTATTTTGAAGCGTGGGGAGATAAACAGAAGTTTTTCTCTGCACCTTTTTTCTATTCAGTAATCCAATCGGCAAGTGTCACTTGCTAAGATCAAGCTAAACCATGAGGAAGGGCGCACGGGGGGACCTTGAGAGGGACATCTGAGGGCACGCGTTATGCTCAGTAACTTCAACATGGTCGTCGCAAAACACAGGAGGGACCCGCAGGTAGAGAGGTGCGGAGTTTGGGGATAATGCTAATACTGTTTCCACCTTCCACGGAAGGAAAGAGGAGGTCAAAGCTCTTCAGGAAATGGGAAAATGAACAGGCAGCTCCCACATTACCAGAACCAACACCGCAGCGCCACGCCTCAACTCTGCTCCCCGTCAAGGGGCCTTATTCACTAAAACCTTAATATCATTTCCACATTTTTCCTAGAAACCACAGGGAGGAAGAATGATCGTGCTGTTATTAAGCAAGAACACAGCGGTGAGCTACGTCTGAGGCGGGCTAGGTCCCTGCCTTCCGAGGGACTGGGATTCTCCACCTTGAGGCTTGCAGCCTATAAAACCCAGATTCTAGCCGGGCGTGGTGGCGCACACCTGTCATCCCAGTGCTCCGGAGGCTGAGGCGGGAGGATCGCCGTGAACACAGCCGCAGGTTGGGAACCCTCGTCTGGGCTTAGGGAACCTTTTGGGCTATCAAGCCTATTTTAAAGCTGGTGTGTAATTGCAAGGTAGACGCGGAAGCCTTTCAGCCTGGAGGCTACGCTACAGAGCCCGACAGAGCCCGAAGTGGGGAGCGGGAGGCAGGCGGCCGCCAGGGGCGTGGGGCCGTGAGGAAGAAACGGCCCTTTCCGTGACTTTTACAATTTAAAAGTGATTGTAGTCCACAAAGCTCAGGTTTCCTAGGCTGAAACACAAACTTCCTTCTGTCTGGGCTGGAGTGGGGGGCTCGGTCACATCCCTAGAGTCCCCTCCTGAGCCAGATGCGGGTCCTCAACTCCGGCTGCTGGTTCCCTGGGTTCCCTCAGCGCTTCCGCCCCTTCTTCTCAGAAGCTCAGTAATGGCCCGAGACACTCTGTCAGTCGCCACGCATTGTGAGACACCAGACTTCCCGGCTGAAGACAGCCGCTGGCTCCGGTATCTGCAGATCAGCGCTAACAGCGAGCGAGGGCGGAGGGCGGAGGCCACGGGCAGCCTGCGAGCGGGCCGGGGTCCAGGCGGGTCCCGCACCTTTCCCTACACCCGGGCGCCTGCGACCTCAGCCGCCGGTCCGGAGCGAGGAACCCCGCGGCCCTGCCACCCCTCCCGCCTCGGGGTTTCTCCCCAGCCCAAGCGCGTCCCGCGAGCCCCACTCGGCCCCTCCCAGCTCGCGCCGCGGCCCCGCGCCCCTCCGCGCCCCTCCGCGCCCGCCCCCGGACGCAGCGGGGTCTGACCTGCGCGCGCTCCGCGGTCCGCCGGCGCCGGGCCAAGTGCGCAGCGGGCGGCCGAGCAGGTGCAGCGCCCCGGGCGCCCCGCCCCGCCCCGCCCCGCCGCGCCCTCTGCACCCCGACCGCCTCGCCTCCCTCGGCCGCTCGGGCTCTGTCCTTGGAGATGCCCCGGCCCTGGGCACTCTCGAAGGCTTGTGCTTGGCGGAGACCAGCTCCGGGGTCGTTCAGGGGATCCGTGGTGACTCCCGCGACGCCAAGCACTCACAGGGCCCGGGCAGACGCTGAGTAGGGGCTGAAGGCTGCTTACCCGACCAGGCAGTGACCGCGAGCTCCAGGGTCGCCTTGTAGCAGAGGGAGCCTGCCGCCCGCGGCACATTCGGGAGCAGAATCTAGTTCTGGGTAAAGGTTGTTGATTGACTTTTGAGCATCACATCATTTGCTCATTCACTCATTGATTGTTCAACAAACCTGCTTGTGCTCATCTGACCACAGATCTGTCTGGTGGACACCGTTCTAGGGCGCAGAGACAGCAGTTTCTGCTTCCTAGGAATGCAGGACTTTGTAGTAGCTAATGCTACATGTCCTCCTGGTGTCTGCAGTTAGGACGCTGGCCTCCTGCGCCATTGCCTCCCTCTCCATCCTCTGAGGGTGTTAACACAACCATCTACTGAGAAGCTTATGGGACAGAGAGCAGGTGCAGGAACCTAATTAAAAAATAATTTATAAAATAGAGTACTACTCAGCCACGAAGAATGATAAACTAGATTCATTTATAGCTAAATAGATGCACATTGAGGCCATACTCCTAACTGAAATAAATAGGACAATGTGTGAATACCGAATTGTTTTTCTGGTGTGAGAAACTAAAAGTATAAATAAAGACCAACGTATAGAAGATACAGTGAAATAGGAAGAAAAAAATCCAAAGAGAAGGCGGAGGGGTATAGTGAGGGTAGGGGAAAGGAAAAACTGAGAAAAGAAGGCAAAAATAGAAACAAAGTCTTTGTGAGGAGGGATTTGAAGGGAGGAGGGCTGGGGAGTGGGAAAAAATAAGAGTCAAGTTATGTCCTGTTCAGGTACAAGGTCCCAAAGATGAATGTCATCATAGTGTACGCCTGAAATGTATCGGTGACTTCAGAATAAAAGAAAAAAGAAAAAAATCTCCCAGGGCGAGAGGTAGTGAGGGTTACACTCAGCACCTAGGTCTGTAATTTGCCTTTTAGCTTCGTCCACTGCTGAGATCTCGAGGGAATGATGTTCGTGTTTGGGCTGTAAAGCGAGGTAACAGATACGTACTAACCAGTACCGCGAGGAAGAGCGCGGCCCCGGCTCCGGGAGAGCCGGCTTCCTTTCCTGTAAAGCCAAAGAGAGGCCCTTTGGAGCATAAGGCGTTAACCTCCAGCGCGGTGAGCGGGAGCAGGCGGGAAAGGGTGAAGTCCAGGAGGCTGCGCTCTCAGATAAAAGCCTGATGCTGCCGCGCACCTCGGGTACAGGCTGGGCAGGAGCCAGCGGCCGGAAAGACAGCCACTTAAACTCGGAAGGGAACGCCCCTCCGAGGGATGTTGCGAGGGACAGCGGCCTCTCCCTGTGCAGCAGGCATCCAGGACTCCATCCGTCACCGTTTCTAAATACCTGGGTGTGAGCAGGGGCAGGCTGATGCCTTGCGTGCGGTGTGTGTTTGACAACAGGCCTTTTCCTGGAGCTTGCTAATATTAACTGGGGGATTTACTGGTGAACATATTCGTCACCTTGGGAGAGGCTGTTCTTTGTCATTAGATCCCTTTTGTGGCTTATCTCTTTAGTGATGCTTTTTCTCTTAGGCGAGGATCACGAAACAAAGCTGGGGCCTCTTCCTAGCGTAGGGAAGCGTCTTTTCGCAATTTTTATTGGCATGTGTGTGTAGCCCATAATGACCATCACATTCCCATGGGGAGCTGGGCCGCGTACAGCGCACCTTTCAATTCTTTTTCCATCATCCTGCCCCCCTCTTCATCTCTTTCTCCTTCATCTCTTGGTTTCTTTTCCATTTGCAAAAGATCTAGCTCTCCATTTTCTATAACCTAGCTTTTATTTAGCTCTTTATTTATATATTTGGGTTTTTCACGTAACAGAAACCATGTGAAATTTAAGCTTGTGTGTCTGATTTATTTCATTTAACATATTATCAAGGTGCATCTATTTTCCCACAGTTAACTTTCTTAAGAGTAAAGTAGTGCTCCATGGTGTCAAAATGCCACATTTTAAAATCCGTTCATCCATCAAGGGACATATATACTGATTCCAAAGTTTAGCTATGATGAATTGTGCTGCTATAAACATGGTTATGCATGTACCATACTATGCATGTATTAGAGTCATGTAATCTTATGCCTTTTTCAAGGAGATGTCTAGAAGGGAAATAGCTGGATGAAATAGGATTTTTATTTTTATGTTTTGAGAAATATCCATATTGATCCCCATAGAGATTGTACCAGTTTACATTCCCCTCAACAGTACAGAAGGGTTTGGGGCTGGGGAGTTAGCTCAGTGGTTCTGGCACCTGTCTTGCAAGCGCAAGGGCCTGGGTTCGATCCCCCGGTAACCACATACAATACTGGGTGTGGAGTGCCCAGCAGCAATCAGTACCACATACCACAGTGCGGGGCGTGGTGGCTCACGCCTGTAATCCCAGCACTCGGGAGGCAGAGGCAGGAGGATTGCTGTGATGTGAGTTGGAGGCTGAGTTCAGGGCCAGCCTGAACTACAAAAGTGAGACCCTGTCTCAAAACAAAACTAAAACAACAACAACAACAACAACAAAAACCCAGTACAGAAGGGTTTCTTCTTCTCTGGAGATGCTTCTTAATATTGAAAAATCAGCACTAAGAAATCTATCTCTGCCTCAAACTATAATATCTCAGTATTAGAAAACTGTTTGTTTGTTTTGAGACAGGGTCTCACTTTGTAGTTCAAGTTGGCCATGAGCTCAGGGTTGAACTCACAGCAATCCTCCTGCCTCTGCCTCCCAAGTGCTGGGATTACAGGCATGAGCCACCACACCCTGCACTGTGATATGTGGTACTGATTGCTGGTGAGTGTGAGTCTCCACACCTGACATTGTTGTATGTGGTTACTGGGGATCGAACCCAGATCCTTGAGCTTCCAAGGTAGGCACTGGAACCACAGAGCTATATTCCTGACCCACAACTTGGTTTTAAAAATGTAAATTTGACCATCTTTAATCTTTTTATCTGTAATGGTAATCTAGATCAAACAGTTTAAATCAGATAGTTAACAAAAGGTAAGTTGCTAATGAGCCAATTATAAAACAATACAGTAATACCTGCTAACAATTATTACTAAGCTATTTTATTTTATTTTGGTACCGGGGACTGAACTCAAGACATTGAGCTTTTCAATCAGGCCATTGAGTTACAGCCTGGGCCCTTGTTAAGGTATTTTAAGATCATGTTAGACTAAATTAGTGTCTAGAAATAGATCTTTATATGGACCTGAGAAAACACAAGGATGGCATTTTAATGTCCCAGAAAGAGTCATTTACATCGTGAATGTTGCCTCTATAGTCGACTGTTCCTTTGCAGGAGCTTATCGTGGAATTGCTCACCGTCCACCCTGGTGTTCCTAGTTGCACATAGGGCCAAATAAGAGCTGTATGTTTCCCTGTCAGCCTGTTAGCTAGTGTGTAAAGTGCAGGCCAATGGGCTGAGAGTAGAAGTGACAGGCGACTTGGGGTGGATGTGCTGAAGGCAGGAGGACGTGCCCATCGTCTCTGCTTTTCCACTCCTGCTGACTGGCATGGTGTGGAGACAGTTTTGGACCATTTGGGGAGCCATCAAGCAAGGGGCCAAAAGGAGGCTTGGTTCTTGGGTGACTGATCTCATGTAGCAGCTTCCATGCTGGTCCTGCCATGCCCACCTCCAGACCATTACGTGAAAGAAGAATAAACTATCTTGTGTCAGTCGCATCTATTTTTGTTACACACAGCTAAATCTATATCTGAGTCAAATGCAGAGCAACTTCACATCATAAACAAAATTAAAGACAAGTTACTGGAAAATCTTTTTTTTTTCCTATGTAGCCTAGGCTGGCCTTGAATTTGAGGAGATCCTCCTGCCTCAGCCTTTAAGTGCTGGGATTATAGGTATGTGCTCCCATGTCTAGCTGAAAAATCTAAATGTTTTATTTCCTTTGTCCAGTGATCGCACTTTGAAGACGACAATATATAAAACTAACAGGTAATGAATATCTTAAAGATTCTAATTATTGCAGGCTGGGGATTTAGTTCAGTGTTTCCAACATCTGCCTGGAAAGTACAAGGTCCTGAGTTCGATCCCCAGTATGATATACCACAATGCTGGGCATGGTGGCTCATGTCTGTATTCCCAGTACTTGGGAGGCAGAGGCAGGAGGATTGCTATGACTTTGAGGCTAGTCTGGGCCACGGGCCACGTAGTTAGTTCAGAGCCAGTTAAAATTACAAAGCAAGACCCTGTCTCAAAAAAAAAAAAAAAAGATTCTTATTGCTATCTTGTTTATAACAAAATATGTCTAGCAGTATGGGATCAAACATATTACAGCATGCTTGGGCCAGGGATTCAGCTCAGTGAGTGCAAGGGCCTGGGTTTGATCTCTGGTAACCACTTACAACAATGCCAGGCATGGAGGCTCACACCCGCAGCAATCAGTACCACATATCACAGTGCTGGGCGTGGTGGCTCACGCCTGTAATCCCAGGCTCATGCCTGCACTTGGGAGGCAGAGGCAGGAGGAGTGCTGTGAGTTCAAGGCTGAGCTAAGGACCAGCCTGAAATACAAAAGTGAGACCCTGTCTCACACACAAAAATAAATCAATGACAACAAAAACATATAGCATGTCCTTTCTGTGATATAATATATACATAGTACATCTATGATATATCAGAGAAGGATGAAATAGATTTATTTATATAGTTGACTATGAAAACAGTTATGTTGCATTGTTGAAGTTGAAAATTTGTAGAGTACTGAGAAGTTTTGCTTTTCTTTCTTTTTTTTGGTGGAGAAACCTATAAAACCTACCACTGTCGTCGCTTAAAAATATACAAGTCAGTGGCATCCACGCTGTTGTGAATCTGTCATCACCGCCATCTCCATAACTGTGTCATCGTTCCATAATGCCGCTCATCCATGAACCCCAGCTCCACACCTTCCTCTCCATAACCTCGGCTTTGCTCTTTGTCTCTGTGGATTTGATACGGAAGGTATCTCGGGTGAGTGAAATCATAGCACCATTTTCCTTCTGTGTCTGGCTTATCTCACTCAGTACAGCATCTTCACATCTCATTCTTTCAAAGGTTGGATAATATTCCATTGTATGCTGGTTTATAGAACATATCACTTACGCATTCCTGCTTTGTTTTTGCTTTTTCAGTATTAGGAATAATGTTGCTGTGAATATTAGTACACAGATATGTGAGTCCAAGCTTTCACTTATTTTGTTTGGATACCCACAAGTGGGACTGCTAGATCAAATGGTAATTCAGCGTTTAAGTTTTTGGGAAACGTTATATTGTTTCCCACAGCAGTTGGACCATTTTCTGTTCTCACAAGCAATGCACAGGGTTTCAAGGTCTCCGAATCCACCAACATTTGCCAAGGAGCAGTCATCCTCTAGGTGTAAAGCAGTATCTCCCTGTGGTTTTGATCTGCACTGTTTTATTGAAGGTGCTGTTGAACATCTTTTTATGTGTTTATTGGTCATTTGTGTATTTTCTCTGGAGAAATATTTATTCAAATCCTTTGTTGAGTTTTGAGTTGGTATTTTAGTTTTGTTGAGGTTTAGCAGTTATCTACATTTGTTAGATACTAGTCCCTTGCCAGATATGTAACTTATATAATTTTATCTCCCATTCTGTAGATCACTTTTTACTCTGCTGATAGTGTCTTTTGATACAAATAATTTTTACTTTTTTATCTTTAAAATATTTTAAATTTTAATGTAATACAAGTAGATGTAAAGGAAATATAAAAGCCATTTTATGAAAAAAAATTTTTATAATAAAATTATCAGAGAAAAACAATCGTAAATATATTGTGTGTCAGAATATATTTTCATTTGCTAATCTCTCAGCTAATTTCCTAATAATACTATACCTTCTTTTTTGTACACAATATTTAATTATTAACAAAGTATTTCACATAATTTTGAACAATTTCTTCCTATTTCACAAAATCTATTATTCTTTTTTGGTCCTTATTTACACTTACATTTTCTCACACCAGAAAGACAATACAATAATTTACATGGGTGTTCAATTTATTTAACTTAAGAGTATATTTTCAAGGTGCATCCATTTACCTAGAAATGCCTCCAGTTTATCCTTCTGTATGGCTGAAAAGTACTGCATTACATAAAAAAACCCACTTCTGTTTTATCCACCCATCAATTGATGGACACTGGGTTGTCCCAAGATTTAATTACAAACCATGCTGCTGTAAACTTGGGTGCACATATATATCTGTTGTATGATAGTTTTAATTCTTTTGGGAAGGTGTTCGGTGGGATCCCTAACCCTAGTTTTTTAAGCAGTCTCCACACTGATTTCCACAGTGCTGGCACCAGTCAACATTCCCATCAATGTGGAGAAAGTTTCCTTTTTCCTCACGACCCTCCCAGCGTTTTTTATTGGTTGATTTCTTTTTTTTTTTAGGTTTTTTGAGACAGGGTCTCGCTTTGTGGTTCAGGCTGGCCCTGAGCTCAGCCTCAAACTCACATCACAATCCTCCTGCCTCTGCCTCCCGAGTGCTGGGATTACAGGCGTGAGCCACCATGCCCAGCACTGTGGTATGTGGTACTGATTGCTGCTGGGTGTGGGTCTCCACACCCAGTATTGTTATGTGGTTACGGGGAATCGAACCCAGGCCCTTGCGCTTGCAAGACAGGCGCTGGAACCACTGAGCCAACTCCCCGGCCCTTTTATTGGTTGATTTCTGATAGCAGCCATTCTTTCTGGAGTGAGATGAAATCTCAGCATTGTTTTAATTCACATCTCTCAAAAGACTAGTGATAATGAACATTTTTAATGTATTTATTTGCAGTTTCTACTTCTTCATCTGAGAAGTGTGTATGCATCTCAGATGCCTATTTTTAGACTTTAAATTTGAGTAGGCTATTTAAAAAATTTTTTTGTATGTCCTAGCTATTAGTCCTTTGAGTAACCACTAGCTGAAATAAAAAAAAATTATTATTATTATTATTATTTTTAGTTTTTTGAGACAGGGTCTCACTTTGTAGTTTAGACTCACTATGTAACCCAAGTTGGTCTTGAACTCATAGCAATCCTCCTGCCTCTGCCTCCCGAGTGCTGGGATTACAGGCATGAGCCACTATGTCCAGCAAAAAATTTTACTTTTGATAAAGTCCAATTTTCTGTTTTTGATCTTATTGCCTATACTTTTGGTGCTCTATCAAATAACTCATTGTGAAATTCAAGGACCTAAAGCTCTTCCCTTATTTTTTTTATAAGAGATTTATAGGTTAGCTATTATATTTAGGTCTTTAATTCATTTTGGGTTCATTTTTGTGTATGGTAAGGATCCAACTTCATTCTTTTGCAAATGGCTATCCAGTTTCTCTAGCACCATTTGTTGAAAAGACTATCCTTTCTCTACTGAATGGGTATAGCAACAAAGCACTATCTTGGAAAGAGACCAGGACCTTCACAAGGCATAGAACCTACTGGCATTTTGATCCTAGACTTCCCAGTCTTGGAAATACTATTGTCAAACATTATTTGACCACATGTGGAAGAGTCTTTTTTTCCTGAGCTCTATTCCATTGTCCTCACTTCAGTACCATATTTTTCTTATTTGTGCTGGTTCATAATAACTGTGATGGCTTGTCTAGTTCTTCTGGGCAAAGCCTCAGGTGGTCATGGGGAGCTTTTCAGAAGTGGCTGGATCTAGAGGTGTGATGATGGGATCAAGGGTGCGTGGTTACTAAGTTAGTCCTATGAATGCTTTAATCTTGTTCTGTATAGGATTTAGGTGCCCCACTCTATATGTGAGCAAATGTAAGGGGAAAAAAAATTAGACAGAGAGAGGGCTGGTGTCATGGCTGGTTGCTGGTTGCTGTTTGCTGCTGCCTCCTGCTTGCTTTGAGATGCTGCTCCAGTGCTCGCTTCGGCAGCACATATATTAAAATTGGAATGAGATGCTGCTCCACTACCCACCCTGCCTCGGGGCCAGCTGATTATGGATTGAAACTTCTACCACCTGTGAACCAAAATAAGCCTCTCCTCTTTTTGTGGGTTGAATATTTTGTCTGAGCAATCAGAAGAATAAGAAAGTAATTTTTAAAATAGAAAGTGTGACTCTTCAAACTGTGTTCAAGGTTGATTTTGTTATTTGATGGTCCCTGTGATACCATATAAATTTAAAATGCGTTTTTCCATTTCTACTACAGATGTTGTGGAGATTTTGATAGGGATTTCATCAGCTCTGGATTATTCTGGGTTGTATTAGCATTTTAACTATATTAAATCTTCCAGTCTATGGACATAGAATATCTTTTCATTTATTCATGTTTTCATTAACACATATTTCAACAATACTTTTTTTTTTTTTTTGAGACAGGGTCTCGCTTTGTAGTTGAGACTGGCCCTGAGCTCAGCCTCCAACTCACATCACAGCAATCCTCCTTCCTCTGCCTCCCGAGTGCTGGGATTACAGGCATGAGCCACCACGCCCAGCACTGTGGTATGTGGTACTGATTGCTGCTGGGTGGGAGTCTCCACCCCCAGTATTGTATGTGGTTTCCGGGGAATCGAACCCTGGTCCTTGCGCTTTCAAGACAGGCGCCGTAACCACTGAGCTAAATCCCCAGCCCTCAACAGTACTTTTTAGTTTCCATGTATCTTTCACCACTTGGTCATAAGTTTCTCTTCTATCCCTTCCCTCCTTTTCCCTCCTGTCCTCCCCCACCCCCGTACCTCTGCTCCTTCTCCCTTCCCTTTCTTCCTTTCATTTCCTTTCTCCCTTCCCTTTTATCTTTTGAAATCTCCTGAGATTGGTGTTGTGGTCTACCACATGATCCACTCTGGAGAATGACCCATTTGTACTTAAAAAGAAAGGGTATGCTGTGGAGCATTCTGCATATGCCTACAAGAGTTACTGGTATATTTTTCTTTGTTCATTTATTTCACAATAACAAGATCATACTACATACCCAGTATTATCTTAGGTTCACGTGTGTGCTACGTGTATGAGCTACGTGGTTACTAATGTCATCAGATAGGAAGATGGCAGGGGAGTGAGGACCTCTCTCTCTCTCTCTCTTTTTGTGGTATCAGGGATTGAACTCAGGACCTTATGCTTGCAAGGCAGGAGCAATGGCCACTGAGCTAAATCCATGCCCGAGCACTTCTTTAGGAATATATTCACTGGTGCAGAGAGGGCAAGGGTGAGGGATCAAAGCTGGGTGCTACACAACAGCTATCTGGTTCATGGCTGAAGGACTGGCTACATAGTGAGGACTGTAGTTTGTCCCCTGAATCCTGTCACATGACAACCCTGAAGACACTGAAAATGGCTCTGTGATGAGAGAGGTTCGAGAAACTCAAAGTGAACAGACCTGGGCTTCCCTAGTGCAACTCTGTAACACCCTCCTATCCCTGCCTCTGTTTCCAGTCACACTGTGGCCAGTAGCCCAGCAGCTTTGACAGGGCCTGTATGGGTACAAGGTGCTTCCTGCTGCTTGTGGTAAAGATCTGCTTCTGGTCCTGGGGCTGCTTTGCAGGTTCACAGGGTGTAGGAACTTTGTGTGAATGTTCCACGCAATGGTTGGTTATATGCTACAGGGAAAGGATACTCTGTTTTAAAACTTTTTTATTAGTGCTGATTAATTTCATAAAGAATTGGGTTTCAATGTAGTGTTTTCATACATGCCTCTACATATATTGGACATATCCATCCTCCCATAACCTCCCTTACACCCACCTTCCCCACTCTTTTCTCTTCCTCTTATCTGACAGTAGTTTCCCCTCTACACTCACGCTCTTTTTTTGCCCCTTTAGATTCTACATACTAGAGAAAATGTGTTAAGATTTGTCTTCTTGAGCCTCACCTAGCTCACTTAACCTGGTGATTTCTGGTTCTCCATGTCTTCCTACAAGTGACAGCACTTCATATATTTCCATTCGTCTGGTTCCATTCAACCTAGGCTGGTTCCATGGTTTCGTGATTATAAATTGTGCCACCGTAAAACTAGGGATGCAGGTATCTTACAATATGCTGACTTAAATTCCTTTGAGTATATATCAAGGAGTGATGAACTGCATCATAGAGTAGCTCTGTCATTAGTTTTTGAGGAACTTTCATACTGATTTCCATGATGGCTTGACCAGTTTACTTTCCCAACAGCAGTGTAGTAATGTTCATTTTCCCTGCACCTTCACTAATATTTTTTTTTTGTCTTTTTGATGAGAGGTGTTCTGATGAGTGAGATGAAATCTTGGCATAGTTCTCATTTGTGTTTAATGTGTCTAATGATGTTTAACATTTTTCTCATATATTTAATGGCCATTCGTACTTGTTTTGAGAAATGTCTATTTGATTCATTGTCCCATTTATTGATTGAGCTACTTGATTTTTTGGTGTTTAGGTTTTTTTCATTCTAGTTATTAATCCTCTGTTGGAAGAGTAGGTGTCAAAGATATTCCTATTTTGTAGACTGACTCTCCATCTGCTGGTTGTTTCCCTTGCTTTGCAGAAACTTTTTTTTTTTTTTTTAGAAATTTTAAAATTTAATAGTTTAATATAGTTCCATTTGTTTATTCTGTTTTTTCCTGTGATACTGAAGTTCCATTCAGGAAGTCCTCACCTGTGCTTGTGGCTTG
Organism: Petromus typicus; assembly: GCA_004026965.1. NCBI lineage: Eukaryota > Metazoa > Chordata > Mammalia > Rodentia > Petromuridae > Petromus > Petromus typicus. The sequence continues at coordinate 26,809 of PVIR01006109.1, forward strand.
AAGTGTTTCACCTAGCTTTTCTTCTAGCAGTTCCAAAGTTTCAGGTCTTATAGGTCTTTGATTTATTTGCTCTTGAGAAAAAGAAACCTTCCTCTCTGTTGATGGGAGTATAAATTGGTGCAACCAATATAGAAATCACAATGGAGGGTCCTCAAAAAACTGAAACTAGAGGTTCCATTTGAACCAATCTTGCCCTTCTTGGTATCATCACAGAACAGTTAAAGCATCATGACACATATAACAGCACAATTGTAATAGCCAAATCTCAAAAGCAGCTCAGATGCCCATCACTGGATGAATGGGTAAAGAAAACTTGGTATTTAGGTACAATGGAGCACTACTCTGCTATAAAGAAGGATAAACTTGAAACATTTGTAGGCAAATGGATGTGCCTTAAAACCATAATTTTAAGTGAAATAAATTGGACACACATATTTAAATATTGCATTTCTTTTCTTGTGTGAGAAACTGAAAGCACAAATAAGGACCAAAATGAGTGCTAGATATTGAAAAGTGGGAAGAAAATATTTAAATGGGAAGAAGAATAGGGAAATAGGAGGGGAAAATGAAAAAGGGAAAAGTAAAAAAGAGACTAGAAGGAAAGGAAAACAAAGCTTTTATAAATAAGGAGAGGAAGAAGAGTTGAAGAGAGGAGGAGGGATGAATGTGATCATTACGTACAGCTAAAGAGTACCAATAAAATTAATTAAAAATAGAAAAGAAAGATGTGAAAGAAGAGAATAAAGATTTTAAAAACTCAGTTAAGTAATAAAAATAAATAAAACTCCATAATACTAATAGAAAAACAATGAACATACAAGAAAGATTTTAAAAGGTAAGGTTAAAAAAGAAAAAAGATGAAAATGAGTCCAAAAGCTTCTTCTGTCTCCACCCTGAGGGACTGTGCTGTGTGACTTTTCTTTCCAAGACCTGTGGTATTGGAATCCACCCGGAACGGGGAGGGGTTGTTGAGTTGGAAGTGGGTGTGTTGTGTTTCCACACCCGTTTAACAAACAGGTTTGGCTGTGTGAATGCAGTCAGAACCACTGTTTGCTGCTAATGTGAGTGCAAGATGGTTAGAACCATTTTGCAAAATTATTGGGCAATATATACTAAGCTGGAGCATAGGTGCATTCTTTGAATAGGCAATTCCGAATTCTAGGAATATACAAACAACTGAAGTGAATTCAGCTTATTCCCTTAAAGACTTGTAAAGAACATTCAAATCGGCATTGTTCATCAAAGACCAAGCTGAAAAGATCCTAAGTACCATAAGAGTGGGATGGGTAAATGAATCACACATTCATGCAATTGAATGCTGCTCCTGTGTGAGGGTGAATATTATTATTGCTACACACGCTAATGTAAGAATCTCAAAAATAATGTTGAATGAAAGAGGTGAGTGTAGTAAAAAGACTGTAAAAAGGTATATTGCCTGTGATCCTACTTATGGTTGAGAATTAGGCCAAACTGCCATATGATATGAGAAATCACGGTAGTGGTTATCTTGGGATGTAATGACTTTAAAGAAGGGCTTGTGAGATGCCCACCTTGACACTTCACCATCAGCCCAAGTCCATAGCTCCCCACAGGGTTCAGCCGGGGTGCTCTCTGTCCTGTGGATTTGGAAAACTCACAATGACATGCACCACCTTGACAGTATCAGGCAGTATAGTTTCACTGCCCTGCAAGTGCTTGTCCTGTCAATGCTCATCCCTCCCTTCTTCCTCACTTCAGGCACCATTCATGTTTTTGCCGCCTTCATAACTTTGTCTTTTCTAGAATGCCGTATAGTTGGAATCATGCAGTGTGTGGCCTGTTCATATTGGTGTCTTTCTCTTTGTAATATGCATTTACATTTATTTGATGTCTCCTTAGGCTTGATGATTTCTCTTCAGTATTGCATAATAATAGCTCATTATTTGGAAGTATCACAGTCTATTTACTTGCCTACTGAAGGACATCTTGATTGTTTCCAAACTTTAGCAGTTATGAATACAGCTACTATAAACCCCCACGTGCATGTACTTATGCAGACCTTATAAAGTGATTTGGGTAAATAATGAGCAGGGTGATTGTAAGATCCTTGATAATAGTGTACTTAGCTTGGTAAGAAGCCTCCAATGTGTCTAGTAAAGCAGCTGTGCCATTTGCACTCCCATTAGCAAGGGGTGAGAGTTTCTGTTGTTCTATATCCTCAAGGTTGTCGGTGTTGCGGATTTTAGCTTCTGTTCTAATAAGTGTTAATGGTATTTCATTGACATTTCTATTTGTATTTTCTTGAACACTTATGACATACATATCTATAAACAAAATAACTTGCTGAAATTTTTATTGAAATTGGTTAATCTATAGATTAAGTTGGGATGAAAGGACAATATTGGGTCCTACTTTGTATATTACTTATTCTTTGATGCTTTCATCAGACTTTTGTTTTCTGATTTATATAGATCTTGCATATATTTTGTTAGAATTATACCTAAATATTTCATTTTAAGTGTTTCACTGTAACTAATACTATGTTTTAAATTTAAATTCTACTTGTTGTTGTTGAGATAGAAAAGTAAGTTTTGCATATTAACCTCTTATAACTTTGTTGTAGTTGCTTTTATTAGGTACAGTTTTTCCTTAATTCTTTCAGATTTTCTAACATAGAATATGAAGTTATCTGGGAACAAAGACAGTTTTATTTTTTCCTTCCCATTTTGTATGGTTCATTTCCTTTTCTCTTTTGATTGCATCAGCTACCACTTCCAGGACAATGTTGAAAAACGCTGGCATTATGGTTGGGATAAGCATCCTCCAAAGGGCTACATATCAAAGGATGAGCACCTAGCGTGGTGCTTTGGGAAGGTGGAAGCCTGACTCTAGCAGGGGCTACTGCAAGGCTTAGGTCATTGAGGGAAATTCCCTGGAAGGGGACTGTGGAACCTAGGCACCTTCTCTTCCTTTTCTTTACTTAACTCACCGTGCATCTCAGCACGATGGATTGCCTCTCCATCGGAGCCCCCAAGGGCCAGACAGGTGCCTGTCTTGCAAGCACAAGGGCTGGGGTTTGATCCCTAATAATGACATACAACAATGCCAGGTGACTCATGCCCACCAGCAATCAGTACCACATATCACAGTGCCCACACCTGTAATCCCATCATTTGGGAGGCAGAAGCAGGAGAATTGAGGCTGAACTCAAAACCAGGCTGGACTACAAAGTGAGACTCTGTCTCAAAAAAAAAAAAAAGAAGAAAAAAAAAGCCAAAATAAACCCTTGATAAGCTGATAATCTCAGGGTTTGTTACAATGACAGAACACAGAGGGACAAAAATGATGAGACAGAATTTGTTGTCTTTTTCTTGATATTAATGGGGAAGCTTTACATTTCTCATCACCAAGTATGATGTGAGCTAACGGTTTTGTGTGGATATTTTTATGAAGTCGAGGGGCCCCCCACAGTCCTAATTTACTGAGAATTTTATCATGACTGGATGTTGGATTTTTGTCAAAGACCTTTACAATGTCCACTGATGATTGTGTGAGTTTTCTTCTGCAGTCTGTTGATGGGATAGATTTTATTATAGGCTTTTGAATAATGAACCAGCCTTGCACACTTGGGATAATTCAAACTTGGTTATGCCATATTCTTCTTTGTAAAGAAAAATACATTTTATTTTCTAATATGTTTGTTAAGCAGTTTTGCATCTGTGTTAATGGGATGTACAGGTAAGCAATTTTCTTGCTATATTTTTGTTTTTGTATTAGCATGACACTGACTTCATAGAATAAAGTAGAAGACTCTTCTGCTTTTACCTTCTGAAAGATCTTGTACAAATTGGAATAATTTCTTTCTCATTTGTTGGAAGAATTCACCAGGGAAGCTCTCTGGCTTGATGCTTTTTATAGGCTATTCATCACCCATTCTATTTCTTTCATAAATCAAGACTGCTTAGATTGTATGTTTTTTCCTACACAAGTCTTGGTAGTTTGTCTTTTATTTATTTATTTATTTTTTTAGGTTTTTTGAGACAGGGTCTCGCTTTGTGGTTCAGGCTGGCCCTCAGCTCAGCCTCCAACTCACATCACAATCCTCCTGCCTCTGCCTCCCGAGTGCCGGGATTACAGGCGTGAGCCACCACGCCCGGCACTGTGGTATGTGGTACTGGTTGCTGCTGGGTGTGGGTCTCCACACCCAGTATCGTTATGTGGTTACCGGGGAATCGAACCCGGGTCCTTGCGCTTGCAAGACAGGCGCCGGAACCACTGAGCTAACTCCCCGGCCCGGTAGTTTGTCTTTTAAAGAGTTTGTCCATTTCATCTAGGTTATCAAATGTATAAGTATAGTTGTTTACAATATTTTGTTACTTCTCTGTCATTGCTAATATTAGTAATCTGTGCCTCGTTTCTCATTTTCATAGCATGACTAAGAGCTTATTAAATTGCTGATATTTTCTAAGAACTAGATTTTGGTTTTGTAGATTTTCCTCTATTAAATTGCTGTTGTCAATTTCATTGATTTGTGCTCTAATTTTATCTTTTGTCTTCTATTTACTTGACACTTAATTTATTCTTATTATTTATATTTTGCCGAAATGGAACCTCCAATGTTTTATTTTATTTTATTTATTTGTTTTTTTTGAGATAGAGTCTTGCTTTGTAGTTCAGGCTGGCCCTGAGCTCAGCCTCAAATTTATATCACAGAAGTCCTCCTGCCTCTGCTGGGATTACAGACCTGAGCCACCACACCCAGCACTGTGGTATGTGGCACTAATTGCTGCTGGGTGTGAGTCTCCAGGCCCAGTATTATATGTGGTTATCAGGGATCAAACCCAGGTTGCGCTTGCAAGACAGGTGCTGGAGCCACTGAGCTAAATCCCTGCCCCTCCAGTGTTTTATTTTTAAAAAATTTTTATTTAATTTTATTTTTTTTGAGACAAGGTCTCGCTCCATAGTTCAGGCTAGCCCTGAACTCACTATATAGTCCAGGAGAGCCTCAAACTCCCAGCAATCCTCCTGTCTCTGCCTCCCAAGTGCTGGGATTACAGGCATGCCTGGCACTATGTTATGTGGTACTGATTGCTGGTCGGCGTGAGTCATCATGCCCAATATTGTTGTATGTGGGTTTGGGGGATTATACCCAGGCCCTTGTGCTTGCAAGTTGGGTGCTTGAGCTAAATCCCTGGCCCTTCAATGTTTTATTTTTGTGGTGTTGAACACTGAAGGGCTTCAAGATGCTAGACAATGGGTTTACCACTAAGCTACGTCCCCAGCCCTAAGTTTTTAATTTTAGATATTTTTTCTTGTTGAATATGTGCTCAATATTAAAAAGTTTCCTCTAAGTATTGATTTCACTGTACCTCAAAAGTTTTGATGTATTGTACTTTAGTTGGAAGTGTTTATATTTCTTTTGAGATTTCTGTATTTTTACATATTTATCATTTACAAGTGTGGTATTTAATCTCTATATACTTGTGAGTTTTCTAGATATGTTATTGATTCTATTTTAATGCCATTGTGGTCTGAGAGTAGATCATGTATGATATCTATTCTTTTAAATTTGTGAAGGGTGTTTTATGACCCAGGGTATGGTCTATCTTGGCAAAAGTTCCAGGAAAACTTAAGCAAAATGTGTACTCTGCTATTGTTAGATGAAGCACTTTATAGATTTCCATTATATCCACTTGACTGGTGCATGAAGCAGTTTATAGATTTCTGTCATATCTAGGTGACTGATGATGCTGAGTTTAGCTGTCGCTCTCGCTATTGCTGCTTGGCTGGGCCTTTCTGTTTCTGACAGAGGAGTGTTGAGAGCTTCGAATAATCATGGATTCATTTCTTCCTCCTTGTAGTTCTATCAGTTTTGCATCATGTGTATTGATGATCTGACCTCTCCATCATTATGTAATGCCACTATTTATCCCTTATAACTTCTAGGTCTGAAGTTTCTCTGTCTGAAATATACTTATTCTTGCTTTCTCTTGATTAAGGTTAGCACAGAATATATTTTTTTCTGTTTTATTTTAATCTGTATGACTTTATATGTAGAGTTGAATGTGTTTATGAATACACATAAAGATAGTAAATGTAGGCCAGGTATTTAGCCCAGTAGTTCTGGCACCTGCCTTGCAAGCACAAGAGCCCCAGGTTCGATCCCCGGTAGCCACATACAACAATGCCAGGGATGGAGACTCACACCCACCAGCAATCAATATCACATATCACAGTGCTGGGTGTGGTGGCTCACGCCTGTAATCCCAGCACTTTGGAGGCAGAGGCAGGAGGATCGCTGTGAGTTCCAGGCTTGCCTGGGCTACATAGTGAGCTCAGGGCCAGTTTGAACTACAAAGCAAGACACTGTCACAAAAAAAAAAAAAAAAAGTAAATGCATCATAATCAAATAAACCTATACCGAGAGTATAAACTTGTTTTAGCATTAACAACTCAGTCACTATAATAACAAATTAAAAGAGAAAAATGACCACTGTCACAATGGAGGCAACTTGTCATTTAAGAAAGTTTACAATAGCCCATGACATAGAATAGAAAGGAGTTTCCTTCATCTCATGAAGGTGACCTACAGCAATTGTCAAAACATTCTTAATGATGAGGCATTAAAACCTTTTGCTTTTATGTCAGGAGCAAAGTTTCCTATTCTCAGCACTCCTATTGAACATTGCATGGAAAGTACTCTTCTTGGAGAGTTTTACACACCATCTGCGGAATCACTGAACCTGCTCATCAGCACAGGTTTCCAGATTGTGCTTCATACTACAGGCAAGCTGCTTGGTCCTTCCCTCAGGTCTCTGAGGGGTGAAGGGTTTATTCTTCCACTCCTCAGCTGCCTCAGCCTTGTGCTTTCACTCCCTTTGCCATCAGTGGTCTCTGTGGCTTCAAGTTCTCTCTCTCTTCTGTGCTGTAACTTTAGGAGCCCTCTCACACCTGCTGCCCACAGCGATGCTGCAGCTCCCTATAAAACTACAGCTGCTCTGTAGTCCCAGCCTCCCTCTTCCTTAACTCCTTGTTCTGCCCTCATCTACTGGGACAGAGACAGGTGCATATACTCTTCTGTGCCATCATTTTTTTTGAGACAACTCAGGCTGGCCCTGAGCTCACTATGTAGCCCAGGTGAACCTGTAACTTACAGGCTGGACTAGAGCTGTACAATGTCTGAGGGCAGAAGATAAACCAGACGTGAATTGAGCAGATTTTCATCTGTGGCCGGAGTGGTTTTTTCATCATAATTAATAGAGCTATAACAGTTTGGAAATTCCTCAAAAAGCTAGGATTGGAGGCCCCATTTGACCCAGCCATCGCTCTGCTACGTATATACACACAAAAATTAAAAGATTTAAATCACAGTGACATATGCGCACCTGTGTTTATAGCAGCTCAGTTTGTGATTGCTAAATCTTGGAAACAACCCAAATGTCCATCAACTGGAGAATGGATAAAAAAACTGTGGTTCTTCTACAGAATGGAGTATTACTCTGCCATAAAAAATGATAAGTTTGAATCATTTGTACTTAAATGGACGTACCTTGAGGACATCCTTATAAGTGAAATAAATAGGTCACAGATGTGTAAATATCGTATCTTTTCTCTGGTATGAGAAAACAAAGCTATAAACGAGTTCTAGAATGTATGTTATATATTGTGAAATAGAGAACACTCAAAGCGTAATGGAGTGAAGGGGGGAAAATAATGAGATTATAACAAAAAGGAAGGAAACAAAGTTTATGTGTATGGGGGGTGGGGGTGGTAGGATGGGCAGGGTTATGGGAAAAAATGAGAATTAAGTTGTGTCATATACTGGTACACATTTTCATTGTTGAATGCAATCATGATGTATATATGTAATGTACCAATAAAGATTTCAATTAAAAAAATTAAAAAAATAATTAATAGAGCTATGTGCTGAGTCACTTGAAGGAAGTGGACTGATTCACTGGTGTAAGGACTGTAAAGATGAGGTTGAGGACCCCAGTGTGGTTGTCTTCATTGAGCAGATGAGAAGATCCATATTCCTGTAAAAGACAGGTGCAAAGATCCAAGGACAGGATCATCCAAGATATCGTTGCCTTTTTCCTCAGGGCCATACTCTAAATGTCAGAGTTTTTGGACTTCTCCAGAGAAAAAGGGCCACAAAAGCCTGAATGAAGAGATTTCACTCTACCGTCTATCAGTTGTGCAGAAGGATTTGAGTGAAAATAGTATCATAATTGAAACTGCCATCCTGGATGAATCTCTCACCATTCCCTAGTTTGCACTGGACCCAAACCATCTTGCAGTGATAATTAAGTTATTCCTTTTTCAAACTGTCAGGGCCAAATGCTGATCAAGTATGTGACTCAGTGGCAAGGTTGGTGGGATCTGCGGGGTACTGGGTATGGTATTTCTCACGGCTCATCTTGGGAACTTCAGCCCTGCTCTGCCCCATGTCACTGCACCTTGGGGTGCTGAAGGGTCTGTCTGGAGGTAGTTTTCAGGTTCTTTGTGTCTTGAGCAGATAACTGGTCATGACAAATGCGAAAAAGAATTAAGGTTATATTTATTAAATGTAGGAAAAGAAACAGGCTTTTGAGGAGTGAGTTTGTGCTAAATAAAAGCAGGAACCCAATTACATCTACAGGATAAGAGTGAGCTACTCTACCAACACAGTAGCCCACTGAGGAAGTGCTTTTTGTTGTTACGTGGAATAGAATTCAGGACCTTGAACATATCCCGGCCCTTAAGGGTACTTTTGAGAATATAATTTTCTTTGGTGAGTAAGTCACATCACTTAAATTTAAATAAGCATTAATATGTTCTAGAACAATTCTCCCACAGGCCCTTAAATGAATTTGTATACAAATGTTGATTGCACTTCTGCTTGTGTTTATAGAATGAGTGAAAAGAAAGTGTCTTAGTTACAACTTTATGTTGTATTTTTTAATCACATAATCTTTGTAACCTCTGTGTTACAGGCAGACTACAGTAGAGGTTAAAGTCATGAGCACTGATAGGAAGTTTATCTGAGTGTAGAGCTCAATTGTCAAGTTGTCAGCTGTGTGATAGTAAAAACTTATCTTTTTGCATTCAGCAATTTCTCCATCTACAACATGGAAGTGATAAAATCTACCATGTAGAGCTGGTATGATAATCAAAATGCATATATTGTATATGAGAATATTTACACTTACATGACTCAGCAAAAAGATTACAAAAGTTCCTTGTTAGAGAGATTTAAAGTGAGAATGATAAAAACTAGTCACATTTTTAAAAGAGGATATGCATACATTGGTGCATACAATGTTTTTGAATTTTTGTGTTTGAAATGACTTTTATTGAATACAGACAGACATATACTTGTAATTACCAAAGAGAAGAAAGGAATAAATAACAGAGTGCAGAAAGAGGCTTTCTGAAGATTAAAATATTTAGAGGAAAAAAATGTGTCAAAATGGCTTTTTTCTTAAAAACTTTTAGCTTATTGGCACCAGGAATTGGGGAAATATAATCTTCCAATTCTGTAAGTTCTGAGTTAGCATCTGCTTTGATGAAGCAGGAATGTGGAATTTTGGGTAAAACATGATGGGTGTTCTCTGTACCTGGAGTGGAGGTAGAAGAGGGGTGCACTAGGTACAGAATGAGAGATGGCTTTTTTCATTAGCATACTCACTGAACCTTCGAACCAGCTCCCCAAAGTTTATACACACTGAAAAGCTATGTCAAAAACACTCAACAAGCAATTAAAACCATTTGATAACCTCTCCCAAGAAAAAATGAGCTGACTTTCCAATTCCAGTTACAATCAGTGCCAATCAGGAAGCCATTAGGCCATGCACTATGAGGAATCAAATAGGAAAAATTAGATAAGAGAGATGCTGTAATGAACATATGTTAAATAACATTAAGCCAGCAGCTATAACAGCAAATTCATTTGAATATTTTTTGCCACAGAGATCAAAAGTATTAGCATTTACCCTGTTACCAAAGAAGTTGTAGCTAGTAAGGTCTTATCTATGCAATGAGGTACAAGCTTAAGAGACTTAGTTTTACTAGGCCTGGAGTTATACAATTGTGGTCGCCTCTATTCAAGAGGCTGCTGCAGAAGAATTAGGAATTGGAGCCCAGCCTGTAGCACACAGCAAGAAAGACAAAATGACACATAATTTTCTGACACTGCTAATGAAAAAGAAAGGAATTCTTTATAATATAATAATCATATCACTCAATATTTCTACTCTTTATTAATATTAAAAATATTCACATTATTTATTTTCTTGCCTTCTTACATTAGCTAAGCCCTATGAAACATTATAAATACTAACAGTGATGGCAAACGCCCATCTCTTCTATCTGTTTTTAATGGAAGTGGTGTTAGTATTTTATAATTTTCTATGATGTTGCCCCAAGCTTCTGTGTCTCCTGCTCCCTGTTTGTTCTTCTTCTCCTTCTAAACAAATATGTGTTTTTAACTGGGCATAGTGGTACACAGTTACTCTGGAGGCCGAGGCAGAAAGTCTGCAAGTTGGAGGCAATTTTAAACAATGTAGCAAGACCTACTTGAAGGGAAAAAAGAGGACAGGTGGGCACATAGCTCAGTGGTAGAATGCTTACCTACTAAGAACAAGGCCCCAGGTTCAGTTTCCAGGACCAGAAAAAAAAAATGTTTTAATTTTCAAGCATTTCTGAGTGTTTCAGATACCTTACCATTACTGATGTCTAATTCTGCTCTGCTTAGAGAACGTTTTCTGCCTTGAACCTTTTTCTTGAGACATGCCTTATGACTCAGAATATGGTATATTTTGATAAATGTTCCTTTGGCATATTAAAAGAGAAATGTATTCTGTTGTTGGAAAGAGTGTCCTGTAAAAGTTAGGGAGATCAAGTTGGGTCTTAGAGCTGTTCCGAATTTATACTATGTTTCAAATTTTGGTTACTTCTTTTTCAAATGCTGAAAGAAGTGTGTTGAAATTTCCAGTTATGAATGGGAATTTGTGTCCTTTCAATTCTATCGGTTTTGCTGCATTAATTTTGAAGCATTGTTATTGGGAGGATACATGTTTAAGAGTGTCACGTCCATGTGATTAATTAATGTTTTTATCATTGCAGAATGATCATCCTTGTAATATTCCTTGTCTGGAAATCTACTTTCTTTGATGTTAATCCGGTTTTCTTTTGATTAAGGATATTAGATTAGACTTCCCACACCACATTCTTTTTTTTTTTTTTTCTTTTACCATGGCGTCTTTCTATTAAGTGGGCTTCTCCAGCGGCTCGCTGTGCTCCTGTTCGTGTCAGCTTTGGCTGGCGGCTGCTGTCGGTGTCCTCGGTCTTGGGCCAGGGAAGCTGGAGCTGTGCATGCTTCCAGGGCGTCTCATTCCTCCCCCTGGACTCCAGGCGTACTCTTGGCAGAGGTGCAAAGTCTGCGGGACCAGATGCTGCCTTAGGAATGGAGTCTGAAGTTCCTACCCTCTGGCAGACGGCACAGTGCAAGGCCAACCAAAGGTCGGGACATACAAGCAGGTTTGTAGCCCTGACAACTACTGGCTGCCCAAGAATCTAGCAAAAGCATCCTGGGAAGCAGATGAGGACCCCATATGTTAATGAGTTTCATGGGAAGGTCCAGCAGGCTGTCAGGTGAGAAGGCAGACAAAAAACCGGGAAGAGGCAGGCCATCGAAGTCATTATCCTGGTGTGAGCAAGCTGGTGGTGTGTGGGAGCTGGACTAGGTGGAGAACTGGTTGCCAGTGACTGCGTTCTGAGTGGGGTGACCGCGCCCTGCCCTCGGGAGCTCTAGGCGTAGGTCCCGGGAGGATGCAGAGTACAGAGAGCTGCGTGTAAGTTCGCTCTAAGTGCCCAGCCCGGTATCAAATGACTGCACTGCAGACTTCCTGGACAAAACCGAGGTCAGTAAGTCGGCCCAGCGTGCGGCAGGAGTCAAGGAAACTGCTTCGGACTGCGTCTGACTTCTGGGATAGTTGAGATCAAGTTTGGGGTAGACACAACCAATGCTCACGTGTTCAGTGTGCGTATCCTTTTCTGCTGAACGACCACAGCGGCTGGCGGGTCCTGTGCTTCAGTGACATGACTGGCTGTCATCATTGTCATGGTGGTCAGCAGCAGCTGACCCATGGCCCTCTGGAAGCACGGGACAGACCACAGGGACTCTGGGACAGCAGACCGCTGGGCAGTTGTGATTCAGTTCTTCAACAGGCAAGATGTGCTCCCTGAAAAAGTGCTTGCCAGGAAATAAAATCTGAGGACCAGTCATGGGGACACCGTTCCTGACTCCTAGGGCACCCACGTGTGTCTCTGTGGAGCGTGTTATCCGTGAACCGCGTGCCTGGGGGTTGGGCGCCATCCAGCTGCCTGCTCGCTCTAGGAAGACATTGTTCCGTACACACGCTTGCACAGGACTAGCTGTCCTCAAAAGGGAGTCCTCGTTAATTAAAGCCTTAAACATGATTGATTAAAAGGGAAACGTGGTTGTACAAACAGTTCATCACCTGCCGTAAGGCATGTTTAACAGACTCCTATCCCTTTTCTCTAGTGACTTGGTGACAATTCCTCTTCCTTTCAGTTCGCTTCAATGTCCCAAGTTTAGGAAAAGGCATTACGAGTTCCTTCTTACTTTCCATAGATAAAATAACATGAGCAAACAGAAGTAAAGAAGTGGAATAAAAACTGTTTTGTAAAGCCACAAAAATCAAAGTGAAATTAAATGTGTCTTAGACACAATACTTGACACACACAAGTTAAAGGAGGAAAGGCTTATCCTGGCCCCAGTTTGTAGAGTGTCTGTCTACAGTGTGCTGGCCCCAAGGCTGAGCGGCACGGCAGGGGCCCCTGGCTGAGGAGAAAGAGCCCACGTACGGAAGCCAGAGCAAGCAGGATCAAGGGCAGAAGGTGAGTACTTCCCGCCACACCTCCGCTGGGCTTCATTTTCAACATCACGCGGAGCCATAAACTCAAAAGTGGAGTAATCCAGGGCCACACTCCCATTACCAGTCACCTCCCAAAAGCCTCATCTATGAGCTCACAAGGCTTTGGGAGGACGTCTAGGTTCTAGCCACAGCAGTGAGTGTAAATAGGTTTCTTATGTATAGGTTAGAGTTGAAATGTAGTACATTTATGATCAAGATCAGTGTTAGCAATATGGTGTTTGAGTCTACCATGTTTGTATTATTTTCTCTTCATCCCTTTTGTTCTGTGGTAATTTCTTTTTCCTGCTTTCCATTTTCTCTCAGGTGAGTCCCTGACTCTGAGTCTGCCTAACTTTCTTTTATTTATTTAAAAATACAGCTTGTTGCTCAAGCTAGCCCAGCATTCCTGGATTTAGGAAATTCTTTTGTTTCAGCTGGGGCTCCAGGCTGGCACAGGCTGATTTGTGAGAGTTGCTCATCTGTTTTTGTCTCTTGGACCCCAGTGGGGAATTGACCCTCTATTGTTATTGGTGGAGCTTAATCTGGCTGGGCTGTGTTGTTTTCTAGTGAGATGGGAACATAAAGGTGATAGATGAATTCATTTATCTCTGTTAGAATTTCTTAATAAGGACAGTTATCATTGTTGGCTTTTGACTCTTTGTTATTTTATTTTTTAGTAAGCCCCCTGCGGTTTACAATGTACTCATTCATTATCACAATGTACCTTGAATACCTTGAATAATATTACAGCACTTTATTTGCAGTGCAAGAATCATACACTAATACACTTTTTTTTCTCCTTCCTGGCCTTTTAGCTATTTCCATGCATTATACTTCTATGTAATCTATAAACGCTAAACCTCATTGTTGTTTTTGTTCTAGTAAATTAATTACTGTTATGTTTTTAAAGCAGCTTTTTTAAGAGCACTTTTAGATTCACAGCAAAACTGAGCAAAAGGTGTAGAGATTTCCTGTGTGTCCTGCCCTGCACCTTCAGTTTCCCTCAACATCCACCAGCAGAGGGTTATTATTATAACTGATGAAGCTGTGCTGAAATGTTAACAACCAAAGTCCATACTTTGCATTAGGGTTCACTCTTGAAGTTTTGCAATCTAGGGGTTTGAGCAAACATGGAATATGTGATCATTATCACAGTATCTCATGAAGTCATTTCCCTGCCCTAAAATTCCTGGAGGCTCTGAGTATTTGTCTCTCCACCATGCCAGTCCTTGGCTACTACTATTTTCTTACCAGCTCCATAATTTTGCCTTTGCAGAATGTCATATATTTGGAATTTTACAGCATGCACCTTTTCAGACTGGCTTTTTTTCATTTAGTACACATGTAAGCTTCCCTCTTGTCTCTTTATGATCTGATAGCTCTTTTCTTTTTATGCTGAATGATCTATTGTGTAGATATATAATGGTTTACTTATCCATTCAAGATTAAGAGCATCTTGAGGATTGTATCAGTTAGTATTTACTAGAGAAATAGATTTAATGAAAGATACACAAATACATAAGACTTTGTATAATTTGTTCCCAGTGGCCATCCACAAAATCAGGTGTGGAAAAGTTCAAAAGGGCAATTTGTGTGCTGGAGATCTGAAGGGTCCAGGTGGAGGCCTGGAGTTCACTGTACTGTCCCATCTGAATCTGTATCAGGAGGCTGAAGGGCCCTTGATGGGAGGCTGAAGAACCAACGCTGGAAGCCAGGAGATGACATCCAAGGTGAAGGTGAAGACTCGAGCTCCTCTGAAGAAACAGAAAGGAGCTTACCTTCTTTGTTTGCCTTTTCTTTTTTGAGACAGAGTCTCACTTTGTAGTTCAGGCTGGCCCTGAGCTCAGCCTCCAACTCACCTCACAGCAATCCTCCTGCCTCTGCCTCCCGAGTGCTGGGATTACAGGCGTGAGCCACCAGGCCCAGCACTGCGGTGTGTGATATTGATTGCTGCTGGGCATGAGTCTCCACGCCCAGTATTGTTATGTGGTTTCTGGGGATCAAACCCGGGCCCTTGTGCTTGCAAGACATGCGCTGGAACCATTGAGCTGAGTCCCTGGCCCTCTTTGTTTCCCTTTTATTCCATTAAAAGAACAAGCCTATTGGTTGTTGTTACTCGCACCCACCTGGGCCTTCTGTTTTCCGTAAATCCCTTCTGCCACGCCCAGAGCTATGCTGATCCAATTTATTTGGGCTTTTCTTACTTAATTTGACATAGTCCAGTTAACCATCATGATGGTCATCTGCATATTTTAAAACTATTTATTAAGTTCTCTGGCCCATTTTTTTACTTGGGTTATTTATTTTCTTATTGCTGAATCTCAAAAGTTCTTTGTAAATTTTGGATAACTATCCTTTATCAGATATGTTTTTTGCAAACATTGTCTTCCTGTTAGTGGCTTGGCTTTTCATTCTCTTGACAATATACTTTCCAAAATGGAAAAAAAAAATTAATTTTAGGAAGTCCAGCTAATAGATTTATTTATTTCAGGGAGTATGTCTTTAGGGTCACAACTCACAAGTTGTTGTCAAAGCCCAGGGCATCTAGATTTTATCTTGTTATTCTCTAGGAATTTTTTACTCTACTGTTTTCCATTTTTGTCTGTGATCTATTTTAAGTTGATTTTTGTGAAGGTAAAAGGTCTGTGTTTATTTTTTTTGTATGTAGGGATCCATAGGGAACATGGAAGGAGATGGTGCCAGAACCCTTGCAGGGGGTCCTGCTATCTTGTGAGCCACTACAGTGCAAGGCAAATTAAAGAATAAAAACAGGAAACTACACTTAGAGAGAAACTGGGTCTTGGGCTGATCAGTGCTTCTCTGGGCAACAATGACAAAGGCTTGCAAGTGAATCCAGTATTTATGCAATACAACAAAGGGAAGGAATAGGGAGCAGGGTATGCTTTAAAGGCAGCTAGTGAAATATTGCCGAACATGTGCCATGATGATATGAGGCAGGGATATATGGGATGGGCAATGTTTATCTGGCTTGGATAGAACAAACAAGTATCAGTGCCAGGTGCAAGTAGCAAAGCAACCCATCAGGTCAGTGAAAATCCATAATTCAGGGGAAAAGGCTATACTGGGAATCACGCTGATGTCAGCTGCACATAACTCCGAAGGGTTCTTCTACTTCACAGACCAGGTCGTAGGTCTCTGTGGCAGCCACGGGAGGAGGGGCTGTACTCAGTCAGTCCACCATGTGACATGCCCATGTGAGTCATATAGGGCTCTGGTCTGAATCTTGATGTAAAACAATATAGGCAAATTATGGAAAACAAGAAGCAGGTGCCACTCAGCCTGCTAGTAATGGGCAAGGATGTCTACTATGGATATCTAGTTTTTTAATCCATTTGTTGAAAAGGCTATTGCTCCTTTATTGTACTGTCTATATTTCTTTGACAAAAACAAGTTCACATTATATAGGTCTACTTCTGGGTTCTTTTTAATATTCTGTTCATCTATTTGTCTAGTCTTTTCTCAATTACACACTTAGTTCACTGTAAATTTTGAAGTAGGGCTGTGCTAGTATTTAAACTTTATGATCTTTCTTCAAAATTAAGTTAGCTATTCAGATTCTTTTACCTCTACCTGTAGAATTTAGAATCAGTTTGTTAATATACACAAAATAATTTTTCTAGGATTTTGTTTAAAGCTTGAATTGAGTCTATAGGTTAAGTTGGAAGAACTGACACCTTGACAATATTGAGTCTTTGTCTCTATGAATATGGGGTATGATCATTTTAAATAGTTCTTCTTTGATTTCCTTAATCAGAGTTTAATAGTTGTTTCATATATATCTTGTGCATGTTAGTATTTTATTATTGATGGTCCTAATGTCAGTTGATATTGAGATTTTAATTTCAGTTTCCACTTGTTCATGGCTGGCACATGGGAAAGCATAGTAACCTTTTTGTCCTGCAACTTTGTTAAAACCAGTTATTAGTTTTAGGAATTTTTTCCTTAGTTGTTTCATATTTTATACATAGACAATCATGTCATCTGTGAACAGTTTTATTTCTTTTTTCCCAGTTTATCACCCTTTTTTTTTCCTCCTTCTCTGTTTTTGGGGTTTGAATCAAGGCCTTACCAAATTTGTCTATATTTTATTTCCTTATCTTATTGCATGTCTTAGCTAGAACTTTAGTACAATGACGAAAAGAACATAATACCTCGCCTTGTTCCTGATTTTACTTGGAAGGATTCATGTTTATCACCATTAAATTAGCTGTTGGTATTTTTTAGAAAAATAAATGTTCTTTATCAAGTGGTAGAAGTTCTATATTTCTAGTTTACCATGTTTTTTTTTTTAATCATAAGTGGATATAGTTTTTTTCCCTCAAGTGCTTTTTTTCCATCTATTTACATGGATGTGTGATATTTTTTTCTAGCTTATGTGTTACATCATAAGTCATATTAATGTATTACCCATGGTAATAATCTATATATTGTAATACCCATAGTATTAATGTGTTGCATCCATATACATTTTTGTACATTGAACCTGGGGAAAATCACAGTTAGCTCTGGTTTATAATTTAGTTTTAGACACCGTTGGATTTGACTTGCTAATTTTTGGTAATTTTTCACATTTGTGTTCATGACAGATATGGGTAAATCATTTTCTTGTAAAGTCTTGGGTTTGGCTTTGTGATAGCCAAGTTAATGTTATCAGCTATCAATGACTGGCTTCATAGAATGAATCAAGAAGTCTTTCCTGTGCTCCTATCTCCTAAAGTTATTATACTTGACATAATTCACAAATAAACCAAACTCACCTGATACTTTCTGAATTAGAAGATGATTTTCACTTACTAATTACCAGTTGTGTCTCTCATAAATGGTTCTGGGGAAATTGAATGCCCACAGGCAAAACAATGAAATCTGACTCTCTCCTACCTTGAATAAAAATCAGCTCACAATGAATTAAATTTAAATGTAGCAATCAACAGAATAAAGAGAAAACTTACAGAATGAAAGAACATTTTTGCTAACTATTCTTCTGCTAGAAGGTTAATATCTACAATACATATGTGAATTCAAAAAAATTGCCCCCTTTTAAATGTCAACAAATGGGCAGATGAATTGAATAGAAACTTTAAAAAGAGGAAGTACAAGTGGCCTGTAACCAAATGAGAACATGCTCAGCATCGTTAGAACTTTGTCCTACCCTTTGGAATAGCTGTCACTCAGAGCAAAAAACAGCGAATGCTGGTGTGATGGAGAGAGCAAAATAAACCCTCGTGATTGCTGGTGGAAAAGTCAACTGGTGCAACTACAATGGAAATCAGTTTGGAGGTTCCTCAAAAAACTAAAAATAGGAGCATGATTCGATTCTTCTGTACTTTTTGGTGTATTCCTGAAAGAATTAAAGACAGCATACTACAATGATTGTGCATACCTGTATTTATAGTGGTCCAATTCACAACAGCTAAACAGTAGAAACAGCCTAAATGCTTATCAACAGATGAATGAAAAAAGAAAATTCTAAATCTGTCTCAGTGACTTTCTGCTGGGGACTCCTGTAGGAAGTCTCCAGTCTTACTCCTGGACTATGTGCCCACTATATGACACAGGCCTGAAAAAAACTCACTAAGAGACAGAACTGAGAGAGAGAAAACAGGTACCAGGACAACCACTCCTGGTGCAACCCACACAGGTGCTGCCAAGGCCCAGGCACTGAATTTTACTGGCAATCAACTAGGGTAAAGGCAAATTATGTGTGGTTTCCATGAAAATTAATGTAAACAAGGCTCATAAATGACAGAGCATCCTCAAATTATAAACAGATGAGACAAAATATGGGTTGTAATTAGAACATTATCCTTTTAGTCAGATGGTTTTGTTGTGAGAATGGAATTTGGGTGTGAGTTACTCTGACCTGAGCACATAGGCTTTGGCCAAACTCACTTCTTGAAAAAGCAAATTGTAGGGTTAACTCTTTATAGCCTATTTTGGGTGTAATCGATAAATTACAGTCCTCTGCATCTCCCCTTTCTCTGTTTGAAAACAGCAGCTCCATCAAGGTGAGCTGTGCTTGTCCTTGTGTCCTGTTTGCTTCTGGATGTCACTGGCAGGTAGTGCATCAGGTCTGATGATCTTTGCAGGTCCAAGAAGTGTAGCAGGTGAGGGACCTCCCTTAGGTGCAGCTTTGCACAACTTTCAGCAGGGTGTCACATTGAGTTGCTTGCAGTGACTCCATCATCTTGGTCCATGGTGGTATGTTCTAGGATCATGGCCAAAGAATCTATTCAGTTTCTGTTGAAAAAGAAGCACACCTTGGTCCTTATGTTGTTAATTATATTGAGCCACTTACCTTTTAGTTAGGTTATTCTTCGACAACATTAGTGTCTACAACATGTCTATAGATCTATCTTTACATCAGTGAAGTGATGATGGAATATATTCACCTTTCATATGTGGATTTAGAAAATTTAAAATGAAAGTAACATGATCTAATTGAGCTTGTGAAGGTAGCAACACTCCCTCTGTTTTGTTTATGTAATAGTGTTTTTAAGGAAAGGTGAGTACACCCAACAATAGCTTGTCTCCGTGAATTATCTAATGGACCTATGTCACAAAGCCCTGTAATGCATCCAACTGACTTAGCTGTCTATAATTCCCTCCAAAGAGCATCTCCAACTGCAGTTAGGGGATAGAGGGTGTGATTTCAATCTAACTTCTTCAAGTTGAGAAGGGTCAGTGCAGGGAAGACCACAGTTAGGGTCTCTCTCAGGGAGATAATTTAATAGACCTTAAATAAAAATCATGTTATAATTTAGTAATTATAAACTCTTATAAAATCAATCTGGTGGACTTTGGTAAGAAATTTAATTATAAAGATTATCAAAAAGATTTTAAAACTCTTGCTGAGGCCTATAAACTGTGTCATCATTTTTTCTAATGTTCCATAGGAGTAATGAGTCATCAGTGTCACTGGAAAGTGTCAAGAGAAGGGTCAGCAATCAGAGCCCCTTCTTATATCCAGCTTTATAACTATGGTCTTGACTTAGCATATCTTTGGATTATATTTTTCTGCTGAGTATTTAAGGTCAAGTTAAGGTGAAACCTGTAATAATTAGAATTATCTTCTTGCTGTCTACCAAGGTCAGTTAAGACTCCACAGGCATTACCTTGAACTCGGTGCAGAGTTCCTATCAGTATCAGCCATCAAGGTGTGTCACAGCTTTGCTTGACTAAGTTGCTGTCTGTAAAAGCATGGGACATTTTCCCCTTCAAGTGATATTTGTAAATTCTTATCTCTTTTTGGTGTCCAGCAATCTCTCTGCTGAAGATGTTGGATGACTTACCAAAGTTGTAGGATATCTTAGGGAAGGTTCTCTCATGTCTGGGTTGTTTGTTGACCCTGGAGAGCCAGGGCCGGACTATTGTCTGTCTTCGTAGCCTAGTTACGTTTCTAGTTCTGGTCTCTAAACTTTAGTTGTTGAAGACTCAGAAGAGATCAATAACATTAGCATTATAATGGGAATAGTGAATTTAATGATTATAATTTTACCTGGATATCAAGCACTTTGAAATACAAAATGCAGCTAGAGAATTGTTATTTTTATCAATCATGGTTGTTCTAGTTGTTGAATTCTTGTAAAACATTAACTGAAAAAAGTTTCAAATCAACCCCCACACATACTTTTTAGCATGCTAAACATGATATTATCTTTGTAAGACACTTAACTGTCCATCTGAATATAAAATAGCCATTGTTATTGCATGCACTCATTCTCTTTCAAAAACACAAAAACATTTACCCAGTTATCTTTTGACAAGATGCCATCTAAAGAAAATATATCAGCCTGTAAATGTACTTGTTATCATAAGCAGCTGGAGTGTGAGAGAAAGACAAATACTTGAATCAAAAGGTGGTCATTACTGTAAACAATTAAATTAGAAAACGGTATAGTTAGAAAGCATGAATACAGTCAGTATACTAGGAAATTAATGATAATAATTATCACAGTTATATGAAATCTTATATCCTTTAGTCTCATACCAAAAGCACTTTTTAAATGAAATTTTATTGTTTTTTCCCCCCATAGGAATCTTAATCTTTCGGTGACAACCAATGTAAATATACCACAACGATATACACAGAGCTTAACCATTTGATGATAACCCATGTAAATACACTATAGTAACATATTTAAATAGTATTCACGGATGTAAGTTCTTATAAGACTAGGAAAACTGTTGGGGTAAGTCTGTTGAAAGAGTATGAAAACTGTTGAGTTTATGTTCCCCTAGTGAGCAAAGGCCAAAATAATTGTTTTCTGGGCAGCTGCTTCTTTAGTCATTAAGGGGAGTTCCATTCAGCAATTTCTCAGAACCTAAAGATCTCCATTTAGTTATCATAAAAAGCTTATTTAATAACCTACAAGAACCAGATTGTAACAATTTATATATTCATTGTAACCAATTAAAGTTTTAGAGTGATTATATTTAGACAAGAATATGCATTAAATTACATCATTTTGATCTGCTAGTAACCTGGGGGGAAGAAATCAATGCCTTTAACTTCAATAACTTTTATCTATTAGCCAATTTAAATTATAGGCAAATATTTAAAAAATTTTAAAGGCAAAAAAGGAAAAAATATTGTTGAGTTCAAATAAAACAGCTATACAAATTTTAAAAAGTGGAAACAAAGCTTATATTTTTGGGGTGGGGGTTGTAGGGAGGGCAAGGGAATGGGAAAAAATGAGAATCAAGATATATCACTTACTGGTACAATAAGTTCTCATTACTGAATGTGATTGCGATCGTGATTGTGATGTGCATCTAAAATGTAACAATAAACTCAGTAAAGGAAAACAACAGCTGTATGAATTGGACAAAGAGATATATGACTGTTTACAAAACTACAGGTTCACTCAAGTATATTTAGCCTAACTGAATTATAATATCCTTTTATGACTTTAGGTTCATGATTATAAATAAGACGTCAACATTTTTTGTAAGTCAATTAACTGAGATCTTTTGTAGAATTAGAATAGTAAGAATGAAAGCTCTTTATGCCTATAAATGCAATCTTTTATAACAAATTTGAAGCCAACATACAAACACAATATTTCCTTGATAAATTACTTCTGCATAGTTTCTCGAGGTACCTAGGCCTTCTGTGTATTTCTCTTAATCCTTCTAACAAGACAAGCGTACAAAATCCTGTCATATCAAAAGTATATCTCTTTTCTGATATCCTCCTTAATGTTTTTCTTCTGGTTCACTTACTATAAACCTTCTATAACATCTTCAGCTGTTTCAATTTTGAAATATTTCTTTTTTTCCCTCTGTTCTCAGATTGTAACATTTTAAAATTTGACTGGCTGCCAATAGAATAGTAGTAACCTTGAGCTTTTCATTAATGAACAGAGTTTAGAAAAAAGCAATTTAACCCTATAATTACATTCAAGAATCTGCAATGCACAAGAAATATTCTAAGCACGCCAATTAAACATCAGCTCAAATGGAAACAAAGATAGCATTTATCAATTAGCTAAACTTTTCAACTTGATTTCTCTTGTAGATGGCAGTTAAAGTTTCTCTGGCTCTTTTTGGATTCCAGACCTGTGGTCCTTTCAAGCCAGCCGTGCATTTCTCCCTGTGCTGCTTTAAACTTTACCGATCGTTCTTAGCTATTTTTAGTCCATTACTTATTTTCTTACTTCTATTCTTTCCCAACCGCGTGTGTGCAGCTGACGGCACTTCCTGGGTGCAGTTCTCCTGCGCCTGTGTCCCCGCCTCCTCCGCTCACACTCTGCGATCTCAGCCACTCAGGCGGAGGCGGAGGCGGAGGCGGAGGCAGCTCTACCTGGTCGGAGAGGAGGTGCTGGGGTTTACCTGGATTGGTGGGTGTCACATTTTCTGACGTCCACCCACCATATGAAAGACAGCTGAAGCAGCGAGCAGTTGTTCTAAAACCAAAACGAAACAGCTCTCACCAGCGGCTAATTTCTGCCTAGCAACCAGAACAACCAGGCTCAGTTGTCCAGGCGGCAAAACGAGCACACAGGCTTCAAGTTGTCAGGATCTTAGTTCAAGTCTCAAAGGAGCTTCTGGATGTCAATTTTTACACGCTCCCTAAATTCCAGATCTTCTGGTTTGTTAAAAAAACCACCACGATTATATTTAACTATCTTTTGCAGCATCTATTTCAACACTGCAGGCCAGCTTGGGCTGAAAGTGATTGGGAATATTTAATTATTTCTTGCAGTATTTATTTCAACACTGCAGGCCAGTTTGGGCCGAAAATGATTTTATATATTTAAGTACTTTTTCTAGCATTTATTTCAACACTGTAGGGCAGTTTGGGCCAAAAGTGATTTTCAGTTATTTCTTGAAGTATTTATTTCAACACTTCAGGCCAGGCTGAAACTGATTTACCCCATGTTTTAGTTCCAGCTGACTACCTTTACTACCATCTTGCATTTGAAGCACTTACCTGTTTTTTTTTTTTTCTGGGTTTTTCTGCCTGTCTTGACCTCGATGCAAAGTGCACTTCAATGTCATTTTTTTTCCTGAGTGGCCTCACTGAGCAGGTGAACTTCTTATGGTTGAGCTCCGAGAGCGAGCACCAATTGCCAGGGATTCCATAATCAGTCTCTAGTCCCATCAGCCCGTATACACAGGCCTGAGAAAAGACTCACTAAGAGATAGAACTGCAAGAGAGAAAGTGGGGAGCCAGGATGACCAATGCCAGTGCAACCCACAAAGGTGCTGTCGAGTCCTAGGCACTGATTTTTACTGGCAATTAATTGAGGTAAAGGCAAGTTACGTGTGGTTTCCTAGGAAATTAATGTATATATGGTTCAGAGATGTCAAGACAAAGCATTCTCAAATTATGAACAGAAGAGACAAAATACAGGTTGTAATTAGAACATTGTCTTTTTAGTCAGAAGGTTTTGTTGTGGGAATGGAATTGGGGTCTGAGTTACTCTGACACGTAGACTTTGGCCAGATTAACTTCTCAAAACAAGCCAGTTGTGGGGTTAACTCTTTATAGCCTGTTTTAAGCATAATCAATATTATACTATTCTGCAACTTTTCTCATTACTGAGATAAAATACTGAATGCCCAAAATTAAATGAGGAAAGGTTTGTTTCAAGCCACTATTGTAAGGATCAACTGGCTCCAAGGCAGGGGGACATGTCAGAGGGGCATCATGAAGGAGAAATAGTTCATGACATGACAGGCAGAAGGCAGCAGGCAGCAAGCAGCAGCAGTGAGCCTGCTTTTCCTTTTTATTCTATCCAGACCACAAGCCTACTGTTTGTTGCCATCTACATTAAGGGGGGGGGGCCCTTCCCTTATCCACACCTTTAACTCAAGTATCAAACCCTTAATCCACATTCATACACACTAAATCCAGCCACCTCCAAGAAGCCTTAGCTATTACCACGTGAGGATGTGGGGACATCTAGATACGAGCTATACTATCCATCAAATAAAATTAACATAATCTGTAGCAAAACAAGTAGAACTGGAGACCATCATATTAAACAAAATAAACTAGTCTCAGGAAGTTAAATGTTGCATGTTTTCTCTCAAGCAAACATATAAACAAATAAATAAAAAGGAGATGATAGGAATTTAGAAGGCAGACTTTCAGTTATAGAGAAAGGAACTGGGGAGGGAGGAAAAAGGAGATGCAATAACAAGAATGAAAATAATCAAAATATGTTTTATGCTTGTAACACCATACTAAGAAAAATCACATTCTGTATTGCAAATATGTACTTATTTTTAAAAAGACAAATGTAAAATCAGGAATTATACAGCTATTAGGAGAAAACATAGGGGTAAAGTTTATTGAAATTGGTTTTTGAAATGGATTTTGGATATGACCCCAAAAGTACAAGCAGCAAAAACTTAAATATATAGTTGGGAATTGCATCAAACTAAAAAGTAGCAAAAGAAATAGTCAGCAAAGTGAAAAAGTAATACAAGGAATGAAAGAAGATATTTGTAAACATGTTTCTATAAGGGATTAATATGCAAAGATGCATGAGGATTTTTCTTTAGTTTGATTTTCTGCAATTTAAGAATTATATGCCTAGCTGAATGTGGTGGCACATCCCCATAATCTCAGTACTTGGAAGGTTGAGACAGAAGAATCCTGAGTTAGAACCCAACTACCCAGTGAGACTCAAAACCAAACCAAACCAAACTGAAATGTGTAGATTTTATTTAAAATTTTCTTGCATTTATCTGACTTGTTTTTTTTCTTGGATTCCTTGATCTATGGAATGCTGTTTGACATTAATTTAGGGAAATTCTTCAAAGTATTTCAAATACGTTGCAATTCTTTCCACTTTTTCTTCTTACGTTAGTATTCCTATAATGAGTGTGTTACATATTTTGTAGCTGTCTTACAGTTCTCAGATAATTTTGTTTCCTTCACCCTTATAATTTTTTGTTTGTCTTTCAGTGTTTTGAAGAATTTTATAGTGGTATTGTCAAGTTAAGAGTTGTTCCCTAACTATATCCAAACTACCAATAAGGCCATCAATCATTCTTCATTTCTGTTAGTACTTTTACTCTGTTGTTACTTTTCATTTCTTTCTTTGATTTCCATCTCTCTGCTTACATGACCCATTGGACACCCCGACCCCTACCTCCAGTGCTGAAATCAAACCCATGTCTTTGTACACCTTAGGAAAGACTTTAGCATCTTAATCATAAATTTTAAAGTCCTGGTCTGATAATTCCAATATCCCTGATGTATCTGGTTCTGATTCCAGTGTTTGTTCTTTCTTTTATTATGTCTTTCCTTTTTTATCTTGTTAGCTAAGTAGAATACACTGAGTAAATGCAACAGCAGAGAACAGTGCGAGGCGGTGGGGGAGTGCAGGTGTTCAGTAGTCCTAGGGTCATATTCTGTCTTCTAGTGAAGTTGTGCCTCTGGTCTGTAAATTCAAAGGTGCTTTTCCATCTTTCACACTTTGGGCCAGGAGCCGTAGAGACCAGAGGTGGGTATTTTCCTTCTTCAACATGGAGTGGCTGGATGTATGCATCTTTCTTCCTGTTAGTTAGGCTTTGACAAACCCCAGCAGCCTGACTTCTGGTTAAATATTTCTCCTTTGGCTGGCTTTCAGCAACCAGGGTGCTTGTGCACATTTAAAAATATTTCCTTTTCCCTCCCTAGATATACTATAAGAACTGGTTGTCTTGTAGGTGGTCGACTCATAGATAGTAAGTGGGTCATCCTAGAATTTTTGTCCCTCAGACTTGGGCCCACAGAACCTCTATAAATTTATCAGTTATATTTGAGTCCCCAAGGAGATTTCTGATATTGAGTCCCCATGCAGGTAAACTGTGATTCTCTGTACTCACTTGTCTGCCTCTTCACTTGGAGGGCAGCCATTCTTCTGTTATGGATAGAAGAGTTGTTGCTTTTTTGTTTATTCAGTGTTTTACTTGCCAGAATGGCAACTTCCAATCTTTGTACACCAGATACTGGAAGTAACAATTGTTCTTTAAATATTTAAAGTTAAGATTAGTCTTCTCATTTACTTAAATATTTACTATTTTTTATGTTCTTTGTTTCTTTTTGAACCAGAATCTACATGGCACCATTTTTCCTTCTGCCTGAAGGATTTCTTTTAACAATTCTCAATTGATAATCTGTTGATGCAAATTCATCTTCGGCATGCTTGCAAAAATATTTTACTTTCATTGTTGGAAATTATTTTGTACTGGATGGACTGCCACAGCCCACAAGGCTGTTTGACTCCCTGCATGGATGCAGATGAAGAGATGAAGAAAAAAAAAAAAAAAAGAGAGAGAGAGAGAGACAGACACATGTATTAAGAGAATGGCCGGGACCAGGTCGAGCACAGCCCTTTGAGAGAGAAACTGTGAGGCAGAGCTCAACCAGCAAATTATTTTACACAGCGTCAGGGAGGTGTGGATGGGACAGATTCAGAGAGAATAAGCTCTATTGTATTATGCTAATATCGTGGAAGGTAGGACATTTTCAAGGCTAGCTAAGGGTGTTGCAGTTAGTTATCAAGGACACAGTGTTTCCTGTGTTGTTTTTTTCCCTAATCTGAGCTGAAGTTCAGGAGCAGAATGTAAAAAGCATCTTGACAGCTGAAGCTGAAGCACAATGCATGAGGGAAATCAGCTGAAGACCTTGGACTATTCTCGAGCCAGCTTTGCACAGTGCTCAGTGATTCAGCTAAAGGCTCTCAGCTCAGCAGCTTTGGTCAAGCTCAGAGAGCTGGTGCACGTCCTGTGGACTTTGCCTGATGCATAAGAAACAAAGAGCTGTTATCCAAAAGCACAGGCCTAAGTAGGGAAACTCCTATTGTCCCCAAAGTACAAGGTCAAACAGAACGGCTTCCATCACTAGACATTATAGGTTGGATTTTGTCCCCCACCATTCATATGTGGGAGTCTTAATTTCTTGTGCCTCAGAAGCACAACTACTTTAGGATTACTGCAAAGGAATTACTTTAAGACAAGGTAGTTCTACACAAGGGTAGGATCTTAATCCAGTATGTCTGGGGTCCACAGAGACACAGAAAAGAGGTCTTGCTGGTGAGGACACTGCTTTGCTAGTGTGCACTCCTGAGATGCTCTCTACTCCTCTGTCATCCTTTCCCCACTGTCAGAGGCTTTCTCACCCAACGGCACATTCTCAGGACCTGTCAGCAGACCCCTGGAACCCTCATTCAGCACTTCCTGCTTCTTGATACTATGCAGTAATTTGGCCACGGTGAAACTCTGAACTTAGCTTTCTTAGGCGGAGAGACCACTGGCTTTGTTTTGGTCTATCCTTTTTGTGTTCAGCCCAGGAACACTTCCGGGCAATGAGGTGGGGGTGCCTGATGTGCCCCATCTCATGGTGTTCTTTCTCTCAGGGCTCACTGCCTTGCGCTGCCTATTGTCCAATGCCAGGAAGTTTTTTTTTTTTCATTGATTTTGTCCAGTTTTTAGTTGTGAAAGGAAGGCCAGTAAATCTAGTTCTGTGTTCCTTCATATTTGAGAACAAAATTTTGTTTTGGTAAACAGTTTCCATCTTATTGAAGTCATTTCTTTCTGTTACTATTTTGGCAGCTGTTTCTCATTCAAATGATGCTAACTGAGGAAAAACTATCTTTGTGTTTATTTATAAAATATATAATTTCTTCTTAATTTATAGATGTAGTGACTTATGTAGATAGCGTTCTTATTGTAGAATAACTTTTGCATTTCTGTGAGGAAACTCTTTCTTGTCGAGTATTGTTTCAGATTATTAAAAATATTAGTGAGTGAATGAGTGATGGTGATTCCCAATGAGTAACGGCCTCCCCAAAGCAGCTTGTCTGACTGGCTGCCGATACACAAGGGGTCTGGCACAGAGATTTCTGCTAATGCCGTTATTAGAAACGCTCATGAGCTCTCTGACAATTTAGAATTTTTTTTAAAATTTGGAAACATTTTTAGTTCTTCATGTATTAGACTAGAATGGGTTCATGGTGCACTGATGTAGTATTTTTTCCTCTCTCTATATGTAGAGAAAAAAAATATATATTTTGCAGTACTGAGGATTGAGCTTGAGCCCTTGTGCTTCCAAGGTAAGCACATGTCACTTGAGCTAGATCCCTGGCCCTTTTCTCTGTATTTCACTTTGGAGGGCTTATATTATTGTATCTTTAAGTCCATTAATCTTTTCTTAAATGTCTGATCTACCATTAATCCCAGCTAGTGTATTTTATGTGAGACATTGTAGTTTTAATTTCTGAAATTCAACTCATGTATTTCTACTTATTTGTGTTTTTACTTATTCATTTATTGAAATAGGTTCAAGCTAAGTTGCCCAGACTGGTTCAGACTTTCAGTTCTCCTACCTCCCGTCCAAAGTAGCTGGGGTTACAGATGTGTGCCAGTGTGGGGTTTAATTTGAGTATTTTTTTGCTTTTCTTCTTTTTTTCATATTATATTTCAAAAATATTTTTCATGTCTCTGGCAACATATGCAGTATTTTCTCTGACTTTTGTTTTTTTTTGAGACAAGCTCTCTCTTTGTAGTTCAGCTGGCCCTGAGCTCCTCAAGCACACAGCAATCCTCCTGCCTCTGCCTCTTGAGTGCTGGGATGACAGGTGTGAGCCATCATGCTCAGCATGTGTATGTGGTGCTGATTGCTGATGAGCATGAGTCACCACGCCTGGTACTGTTGTATGTGGTTACTGGGGATTGAACTAGGGACCTTGTGCTTGCAAGGCAGGCACCAGAACCACTGAGCTAAATCGTAGGTCCTCCTCTGACTTCTTGAGCATAGAGGAGACAACGTAATAGCTGTTTTTGATGTTCTTTTTCAATTATTTCATAATCGGTGTCATTTCTGTTTGTTTTTTGTGATTATCTTTTCCTTTTATTTTCCTGCGTTTTTGTATGCCTCCTGAGTTTTGATCTGATGGGAAACATTTACCTAGAGGAAGTTTTGGTGGCAGCCCCTAGGACTGCAGAAGTTTACATAGGGCTCCCTCTGGTGGATGCAACAAAGTAAAATTAAAGTTGACCATATCCTTCCAGAGCAGCAACCTCTAGGTCGGGTTCAAGGCTGGGGCTCCGCTGAGGGTCTGTGGCTCAGGTTGAAAGCAGTTGTGGGGACCACAAGAGGGGCGATCTGTGAGAAAGAGGGCTCAGCCTGAAGCACCTTGGAGGGGAGGAATGGGTGTCAGTGTCGGCAAAGAGGACCATAAAGAAAGGAAAGGCGCTCCAGCAGAGGAGAAACCTATTCAGTACAATGGTTATACAGCCAGGCTTTGTAAAGGATAATAAATGTGACATGCACGCACCCACACAAACACGCACCACACACACACACACACACACACACGGAAAGAACCAACTGAAAATCTCACTCTTGGAGTCGTTTGCAAGGAAGGTTGCTGGTAGGATGTAGAGGGTAGAGCGATCATCCTTAAGCCACCAGAAATTGATAGGAGTAGGCAATGTTAGAGGAAACGGAAATTTCTCTTTTTTGAAGGCTAGGCTAAAACCAGATGTTGTACCCTTTGTTTATATGCCATTCTTTTTGTCACCATATTCTTTGGTACCGGCCTGTTGGTTTAAAGAATGCTTATAGAGTAAGTAAACCTCGGGAAGGTTAATATGTATGTTGTAATACAGATCTGAAATAGCTCCTAGAGTCTCCTGTATCCAGAGGGTGGTTTTGGAAGGTGACCGGATCGTGGGGGTGTTGTATTTGTCTGTGGACTAACCCCAGGTCAGTCGTGGCTGAGTGAATGTGCTGCCAGCAAGTGGGGCTTGGCAGGAGATGGGTCTTGGGGTCAAGGGTCACTGGGTCGGGACATTCTTGACTCCGCCTCTTCCGTCTTATTTCCACTTCCCGGCTGTCCTGGCGTGAACAGCTTTTCTCCTCCTCGTTCTTTGGCCATGTTGCTCCTGCCTTAGGGCCCCTCAGCGTTGACTCTGAGTCCTCTGAATACTGTGAATGAAAATAAACTTCTCACTTAAATGAAGGGTAATGATTTTGTTCCAGTGATGGGCAAAAGACTAACACAGTATGCGGGGGAACAACTAAGGATTGAGAAATGTAACTTGGGAACATATTAATATTATCTAATTTACTACTCATTCTTAAAAGTCTTTTGGGCACATAAATGGTCATTTATTGCCATTTTATTTATTTATTTTTTTAGATTGAGATGAAAGGAATTTTACTGCATAATTCCTGAATGTAAAATCCTACTAGCTTTGATGTTTTTCTATGTGTGGATAGAATATACATATTTAATTTTATGTTGGTATTTAAGATATATTTTCTGCCTTCATTTGATTGTCACTTCCAACAATTCTTTAATGGATCATGTTTTACAGTGATACTGTGTCAAAAGGTCACCAAGTGGTCTACATGTACCTTATCATATATACTCTGACAAAGTACAAATTTTGTTTTTTCTCTCTATTTCCAGATTAGGAAACTAACACACAGCAAGGTCAGCTGGATTTCCCAAAGCCACCTGGTGCCTGAGACTTGAACCCCGATCCGGGCAACATGATGCCCTCCTGCAGTCCTGGTTATCCAAGGGGCTGAGGTTGAAGGGTCACTTGAACCTGTGCGCTCAGGGGCAGCCTGGAAAAACTAGCTTGACCACACTTTCTCCCCCAAAAGACTCAGCTCTATTGTGATGAGGGCTGCAAGGAAGCCTGCAAGAAGACATGTCTCTACAGGGGCTTCTTTTCTGGTGTGTACGTACCCAGGAGTGGGACTGCCTGACCCCCTCGCTGTTCTGTTTTTAAATTTTGGAGCATCTTTGTATTGTTTTCTATAAGGGTGGTGCCAACTTATATTCCCAACAATGCTGTGCAACTCTGGTTTTTTTTTTTTTTGCAGGGCTTCTTTTTTCTACATGTCCTCACAAGCACCTGCTGAAATAGTCAAATAAATTTTTACTGTGAGATGATTTTCATGTGGTTTTGGTTTGCGTCTCCATGATTATTAGTGCTACTAGCATTTGTCTTGTACCTGTTGGCCAGTTAATATGTCCTGTTTTGAGAAGTGTCTATTCAGATCTTTTACTCATTTATTCTGGACATTAACTCTTTGTCAGATATATCATTTGCAAATATTTCCTCCAATACTGTAAGTACTCACCAACTGACCAGTGGATAAAGAAAATGTGATACATATACACAACAGAATTCTATTGAGCTAAATAAAGAGAATGAAACATTGTCATTTGTAATAATATGGACAGAATTATGTTAAGTACAATAGTCCAGTCCCAGAGAGACAAGGGCCACATCATCTTGTTATATGTGGAAGCTAAAAAGGTTTCTTTCATAGAAGTTGAGAATAGAGTGACTGTTACCAGGAGGAAGAGGAGGCGGAGAGAACGCTGGGGAGAGGCTGATATATGGGATTTAAGTTAGACTCGAATAAGACCAAGTAGCTGTGGCATGCTATTCACTGTAGAGTAACTATAGCAAACTAGAGCGAGGGGACAGTTCAAAAGCTGGAAGTCATCCACAGGGGAACGGATAAAGAAAATGATGCGGGGCCGGGGAGTTAGCTCAGTGGTTCCGGCGCCTGTCTTGCAAGCGCAAGGGCCGAGTTTGATCCCTGATAACCACATACCATACTGGGTGTGGAGACTCAGGCCCAGCAGCAACCAGTACCACATACCACAGTGCTGGGTGTGGTGGCTCACGCCTATAATCCCAGCACTCGGGAGGCAGAGGCAGGAGGATTGCTGTGATGTGAGTTTGAGGCTGAGCTCAGGGCCAGCCTGAACCACAAAAGTGAGACCCTGTCTCAAAAAACCTAAAAAAAAAAAAAAAAAAAAAAAAAAGAAAATGGTGCATACACACCGTGGAGTACTCCTCAAAGTGGAGTCATTTGTAGGAAAGGCTGTATCATGACAGCCTCAGGCTGAGTGAAATAAGTCAGAATATGAATAATTTAAAAAGTAAAATAAAAGGATAATCGGAAACAAAGATGTAGACTTTGTGAAATGGAAAAGGAAATCAAGGAATCAGAGGAGACGAGTGAGGGCAGGTGAGGGAGAAATTAAAAAAACAGTACAGTTAGGTGTATGTACTGATCCCTCATGATGAATGCATTTATTAGGTATTGCAAACCTATTCTTATAGGAAGAGAAGGTAATATTTTTTCTAGAAAAGAAAAAAGGGAGGGTTTTGAAAAATTTTCAGCTATAAATAAATAAGTAATAAAAGCTTGAGGAGAAAGAAATGTCTGACATAATGTCTCCCCAAAACATAACTACCCCAGAGGCACTTACAACATTTATTTTTAATGCACCAATTAAGAATAAATATAATTTAAAAAATTTAAATATTTGCACCCTAATGATATTATTAGCTACAGAAAGCCCTGCTCCTAACAGAGTGAATGAGGCATAATACTCAATGCTGAGTAATACCAGATGCGCCAAGAAAGCGTATGCAATTCCCCACTATGAGCACAAGATGGCGCTGTACATACATTCATCTCAATTGATGGGTGGGGCACAGGTGCTGGGACGGAACAACCTTTCAAGATGGTTGACTGACACCAGAAAATGTAGATTCCGTAGAGATTGCATCTGTTTTGCTATTTTAAAAATTAATTCTCATTATACAATTATTATTACATTATACAATTAATTCTCATTATAGTCGGAGTTAAATGAAATTGTTAGTCTTTAGAAAGCTCGCTAAAGGGCTGTGATATGTGTGTGTATGTGTATGTGCGTGCATATGTTAATGAATTTATTTAGTTCATAAAAGCCATGACGGCCCAGGACAGAAAACAGTGACATGAAGTCCTCTTTCTTTAAGATCATAGACTCACACCTTCCCCTTTACTTTCAGCCTGGTATTAATAAAACTCCCAAAGTAGATTTTTAAACTCCCCACCTCCTGTGATTCCCAGTTTTAGCACTGGTTCTCACTGTCAGAAAGTTGTGCATCTGTGTGGAGGATAACGATCCAATCTTAAACGACGTCCCCCAAGACATTCCCTGCTGAAGATAGCCTGTCCGTGTGACTCGGTGACCTTCACGGAGAGTTCTTTCTTGTCATGCAGGACACATGGCACTTTGCTGTCCCCAAGACCACAGCTGTCTCCAAATGAGCTCACTCCTTCCAGCGCTTACAACTGGCTCGGGCTCACCAGAATCCCAGAGCCTGTGTCTCACAGTAGTCAAGTCCCAGTCAAACTGGAATTTGTTTTGCTTGAAATATATATATATATTTTTTTTTGAGACAGGGTCTTGCCCTGAGCTCAGCGTCAAACTCACATCACAGCAATCCTCCTGTCTCTGCCTCTTGAGTGCTGGGATTACAGGCGTGAGCCACCACGCCCGGCACTGTTGTATGTGGTACTGATTGCTGCTGTGTGTGAGTCTCCACGCCCAATATTGTATGTGGTTACCCGGGATTGAACCTGGGCCCTTGCACTTGCAAGACAGGCATCAGAACCACTGAGCTAAATCCCTGGCCCTATATTTCTAAGAGCTATAATCCCACACTGTTGTGTATATATTCCAATAGAAAGTGTTTACTAAAAAGATGTTCTAGAATATTGATATCCCTTCTATTATTGATGCCCCCAGAATGGGAAGGACTCAATGCCTGAGAGAAGAATGCATGGATTCAATGTTGTATGAATAAAATACTATACATTAATTAATTAACTAGAACCACACACCAGAAGGATGCATCTTACAGACGTGATGTTGATTGATGTTGACATGATGTTGACCTTCCAAAATAACTGTCTGATTAGAAAACATATATATTCCATGATTCCATGACAAAAATTCAAGAAACAGGCAAACCCACCCACAATGCTGGATGTGAGGAACACCGTGATCACTCTGGAAGTGATGATGCAGTCTGATGTACGTGTCAGGACCACTTTGGACTTTCATCACATTCTCTTTCTTTAACTGGGTGTTGATTTTGCAGGTGTAGTCACTTGGTGAAAATTTATTATACTGTAAACTTATGTTCATTTCTGTATGCATGCTTTACAAAACTTACAGGAAAATAAAGAAGAAATATATTGCTGTGAATTGATTGGACGCCATTCTGGCCTATTTTGGAAACTGTACTTTGAAGCTAGCAGGTGCTTGGAATACACCCCAGCCTATTCTATGATAAATACGGGAGCCCTGGCCAACCCGGTGTGCGTTGTAAAGTCAATTAGAGATGAAGCAATTTTTATCTTGAAAATCCTGTGTACAAAGGGACAAAGGACATTAATGACCATTTCAGTATTGTGCAGAAACAGCCATTTCCTGGTCATCTTCTAGGAGAAATAGGGGGCTGGTGCATCCATTTGCACAATTAGGCTGGCTGCCAGCCTGTTGCCTGCCACCCATTGTCATGTCTATATTGTTCTGGGACTCTGGCCACACACACCTTCCAAAATAACTGAGCAGTTGTCATCCTCATTCAGGACCTTATTTTGGAACCTTGGCTTGTCTGTGCTGTGTGGCCACCAGGAAGGCCCAGCTGTCGGGAGCAGGCCTATGGTCATAAGCAAGCTGAGGTGAGCAGGAAGTTAGGAGGGCCAGGCTGCAGCAGGTGTGGAGGGCCCAGGGCCACCAGAGTTTCTAATAAGTATTCGGTGTTGGTAGGAGAATTAGGAAAGAAGGAAGAGAAAGGACGGGGTGGCACGTACAGGTTCAAGGGAAGAGAAGACAATATTGAGCAAATGTAAAGTTAGAGTTAGAACAAGGGGCAGAAGAAAGATATCCAGAGAGGAAGGGAGAGGGGGAATAATGTAAACTGAAAGGCATTAATGGTGTTTTGATGTATTGTTTCAAGACCAATTTCTGTGGCCTGGGAGACTCAAGACAGCTGTTAGGAGAGGAGGAAGTGGGAGCCAGCGCAGGAGGACTGGGGCCGAGGAGAGTGGGCTGCCTTCTGCACCCTAGTTCTAGGGGATCAGGTGACAGAGATCACACAGATTTGTTGGAGGAGAGTGGCAGACCTGTTCTAAAGGACGGAAGTGCCATTTGCTTTCTCTTCTCTGTTTTCCTTGCCCTCACAGAGGTGTAGAAAAGGGATTTCGTGTGACAGCCTCTGTCTTGCAGTGCCTCTGGTTCCTGTGGAGTCTGCTCTGTGTTCCTGGGGTCTTCAGGAGAGCGCTTCATGTACTTGGCAACAGTAGGCAGCTCCGTGTTGTTCTGCTGGGCACCGGCCATGATCCTCTGTCCCCGAGTCATAGTTTAATAGGTGCAGACGTCCCAGGATACTGCAAATGTGAAACTTGTTTTCTTATTGTGCTCAGAATACGCTAAGCTTTGTTTTTAGGTCTTTTCTTTTAATGAGTTGCAGTCCGGAAAACGAGCTAATGACATGCCACCCCGCCCCCTCTCTGCAAGACAGGTCCATGCGTCTGAACCCATGCAGGACCTGGCCTCAGTTAAAGTGTAAATCACTGCTTCATCTAAAAGGCTGGCCTCACAGAGCAGCAGGTTACCTGGTCTGTGGCTCTCATCTATCCTTCCCTCTCATGGACCCCACTGTTGCTCCCTGTTTGCTAATCAGAGGAGTTAATCCCACCTTTCACTCCACTCCTCCAACAGCTGCTGCTCAGGATGGCCATGCTTCCCGGAAGGACCAGGGGCAAGGAAGTGCTTCTGCTTCGGGAAGTCCCTGAGTTGTAAGGAATTCCCAAGGAGATTCTGTCCTCTTATCCCGGCCCAGGTAGACAGTTCCTCTCTGCAGTGGGTGCCAATGTCCTGGTAGAAAGCTCCTAGGAGTCCACAAAAATATTTTCTGTAATGATATTTTATTTGCTCTATTTGTAATAGTGTTGTATTGGGGTCTTCGACTATGACTGTGTTGCTGTTTATTTGATCTTTCACATCCAGTCATACTGGCTTTACTAAGTTGGGTGTTGTGGTATTTGGTACCTGCGTTCACAGTTGTTAGCTCTTCCTGTTGAACTGTCTGCTTTACCAAAGTGTAGTGGTCTTTGCCTCTTCTGACCAGTTTTGACTTGAAGTCCACTTTGTGTGGAGGA
The DNA here is from genome assembly GCA_004026965.1 of Petromus typicus. Lineage (NCBI taxonomy): Eukaryota > Metazoa > Chordata > Mammalia > Rodentia > Petromuridae > Petromus > Petromus typicus. The sequence goes on from PVIR01006109.1 coordinate 63,211, forward strand.
AGGACAGCTCCCTGTGCTTGCTTTTGGGCTCCTATTGCATGAAATATTTTGTTTTGTTTTTTCACCCTTTGATTTTAGTCTATAGACCTTTTTTGATTAAATGTGTCTCTTGTTCATACACCTTCAAGGTTGGGTTCTGTGTCTTTTGATGGGGAGGTGAGGTCATTCTCACTGATGGTTACTGACAGGTATTCTGTTCATGACTCCTGTCCTGATTTCTTTACGGTCCCCTTTTTGCTCTCCCTCCTGATGTGTTCATTCCATTCGCCTTTTTGGCCTTGTTGGCTCTGTTCTCTCTGTCTGGGATGTTCTTAAGAGTGTTGGAGTGCTGGTTTGGCAGCCACGAATTCCTCAAGGTGCTCTTTAGCGTGGAAGCTCCTTATTTCTCCATCAGTTTGGATAGTCTTGCAGGATATATTAGTCTGGGCTGAATGTTATTTTGTTGTAAAGCTTGAAACACTTCACTCCAAGTGCTCCTGGTCTTTAATGTCGGTGTTGAGAAGTCTGCTGTGATGTTAATGTGTACCCTTGTGATCACATGTTGATTTTCTCTAATGCTCTTAAGATTCTGTTCTTGTGTAGGACTTGTGGGGTTTTGACTGATTTTGACAGAGTTCTTTTCCGGTCATAACTATTTGGGATTCTATATCTTCGCTTATCTGTATATTGAATTCCACCCCCCATACTTGGGAAGCTTTTTGTTAGGATTTTGGTAAGCAGATCTTTATGCCTTGCATGCTGTCTTCTGATTTTTCTCTAATTCAGATTAGTCTTAGGTTCATCTTTTTGTGTCTATACCATTTCACTTCTTTCCTGATTGTTCGAAGGTGTCTCAGTCTATGGTTGCCTGGCCAGCCCCGTCTGCTAGTTCTGACACTCTTGCCTCATATCGGTCACTTCTGCCACCTGCACTCTCAATAGGTTTTTATCTGTTTGTTTTGTGACCGAGTCTTGTTATATACCCCGGGCTGGTCTTGACTCATACCGACCCTCCTGCGCCAGTCTCGCGAGTACAGGGAGAACAGGTATGCGCCACCACACTTGGCTTCTTTCAATAGATTTTTATCACCTGGATTTGTTTAGTACCATTTTGTGAACTTTAATTGGGTGTTGAACTTGTCATTCATATTTGTGTCATTTTGCTTAACTCCGCTCTCTTTTTATTTGCTTCCGGTCGGCTATGTGAGAACTTGCTTGTGAATCATGTTAGTGAGAGTTTTAAAGGACAAGACAGTGATGGAGAACAGGCTGGTAGGTTTCAGAAGTCAGACAGGCTGTAATTATAAAGGGAGACCACAGCCAGGTGTAGTTGTGTATACCTGTAATCTCAGCACTTGGGAGGCTGAGGAGGGAGCATCACTGCAAGTATAAGGCCAACCTGGGCTACATAGTGAGTTGAAGGTCAGCCTGGACCACATAGTGACACTGTGTCTCAAAATACCAGACAGACAGACAAAAGAAGACCATGCCGGATTTCTAGGATGTGTTTCTATTCTGTATTTTGCTTATGATCTGATTGTGTCTGGTCATGTGTCTGATTGTGTCTGCATGCATACTGTCATTATAAAACTAAAGAAAGTACAGGGTTGTGGGCTCCTCAGTGGCCTCCAACTTCTCCAGTGGGGAGGTCAGAGATCTGTGACCTTTGCAGTGACACCACACATCACCCCACCTTGCAGCCTTTCTCAGGGGCCTGTGCATTTCACCTGGTTCTTTGCTCTAAAGCCTGGGGACAGGACTAAAAGATTTCTTGTTTTTCTTTTCCAGCCCAGAAAAGCTTGTTTGCGATCTTTCTTGACAGATCAGATCAGCACTGGTTTCCCACTGTACTTGTCTGCACACTGACAGGAGGTCTGCTTTTTAAGTATAATTACTGAGAAATAATCTGTGTGCTTTAGTGCCCAGACCTTCAGTTTGTAGCCTGGGAGCTTTGGTGAGTGTGCAGTGTTTTGCTTGTGATCTTAGACAACACACACATGTGGGATTAAAAACAGCTGTGCTTTGTAACATGTCCACTTTTGTGGTGTAAATATTTTTCCTACAGTGGAGTCAGAGCTACCGACATGGTGTCAGTTGACTTGCAAATGTCCTGAGAATTTTCAGCTCTCTGATGGTGCTGATGGGCCCGGGGGTGCCAGCTCTGCTCACCCAGACTGAGACTCAGACCAGATCGAGACCTGCCTAGTGTCCCTTTGCAGTCAACTCCACCTCTAAAGCCATGCAAACATGGGACTCCTAAACACAGACTCCAGTTCAAAACTCTAGAACACCATAACAATAAAGTGTATATATGTACACAATGAAGTATATATGTACACAATAAAGTATATATATATATCTACAATAAAGTATATATATATAATGTATAACAATAAAGTATATATCTATATCTATATCTATATCTGTATGTATGTATTTGGGGCCTGGACTATTTTTCTCATGCTCGAGACTCACCCACGATGTGCTTATCCAGCGATTTGCTCTTCTGTTGTCCAGTGATTATTTCACCTTGTGGGAACACCCACTACTCTGATGTTACTTAGCTCCTGCTAAGGGGACCTGGGTTGTTTCTGGTATTGGGTTTTTCTGAGTAATCTTGAAAGTGATTGAGAAGCTGTGTGAAAAAAGAGTCCCTTGTTTTTGGCCAAAGCTTTTCTATTGGAAAAGCTATTCTATTTCTAGTGGAAATAAAGGATGAATCTTGAAGTTTTAAATTTTACTGGTTATAATGAAAGAGCACTTTTGAAAGTGTAGGACTTATCCGATAGACTATCAATGTTAAGGGGGCCTCAGTTTGTCAGAATTCTGTTTTAGATCTTGTGCCCTGAGATTTATTTTATACACATTAATTTATATATATGTGCGTTATTTCTTTCAACTTTTGCTACAGTGTTGCAGGATAAAAGTATTTCTTTACAGACAGGGAAGCTTCAAGACGTTAAGTAAACTTCCCAAACTCAGAATTGGTTAGAATTTGTAAAAAGTTATCTGATACTTTTCCTCCTGAAACGTGCCACTTGGTGTTCATATCTCACTACAGTACAGTACAAGTATAGTACAGTACGTGTTTCACAAGTACACCCCAATTGGTTCAATATAGTCAAATTCCAAAGTTTGTGTTGGCAAAGCTGTGCGTTTTAGAGTGTCCGGTAGGTGGCGCTAATTACATGATGCTACTAGATGCGGTCATGATGTCCACATCTATCCGACCACCAGGTGGCGCTGCGCGCCTCCGGAAGAAATACTGCTAAGAGCATGGTACTCCATGGTCTCAGTGTGTTCCTTTCTCCGGGTGGGACACCCGCTCTGAGCCGAAGAGGAGGCTGAGTCTTGACTTCCTTATCAAAACTGTCTTCTCTGGGTCCCAGGGAGAGACCTAGCACATCTTCTTCAGGTCAGCCTGGCGGGGAAGTCATCAGCATTGGGATGCAGAGGTTCTTAATTCACCTCCGTGCTGTTAAACCCAGAAGTTCATCAACTCAGGGAGAGAAGGTAGGAAAAGAAGATCCGAACTGAACCCAAACAGACATAGATCTGGGAGGAGCTGGGCCAATCTGAGCACTGGAGAAGAAGTGAAGGAAATTCTGGATGGAAAAGAACCTAAGAAGCCTGTGGTTTTGATGCCCTGAGTTGTATATTTTTAATATACAGAATTTGATGAATTTACACATGTGCATATGCCTGAGAATAATCACCACAACCAAGATAACAGACCCTTTCAGCAACTCTCAGAGTCTCCTAGTGTGTGTTTATTTATTGTTTGTTGGTATGGAGAGTTGAGCTCAGAGGTGCGATTCCCAGGAAGACACTGTACCGCTAAGCTACATTCCTGGCCCTTGTTTATTCTTGTGGTAAAAGCAACATTGTATCCATCCACTTAAAGCTTTTTTAAGTGCACAATAACATGTTTTTAACTATAGGTAGATCTCTGGTTACTTTCTCACTCCTGGGATCCAGTACCGAACTGGAAAGTTAAGGGAAGGGAGACCATTATGGCTCGTAGTTTGTGGAGGCTTCAGCCCGTGGGTGTTGAGTGATTCCAAGGCAGACAATATGGCAGCGAAGACGCAGTTCTTGGTGCGGTGGGCAGGAGGCAGACACACTGTCCCGGTTGCACGCACAGCGACCCATCTTTTCCCAGCTGTAAACCATGAGTGGACTAGTCAGTGGTGTCACATGCTCACGATCTAGTCACCTCTGGATAGAAAAGCTCCCCTCTTCTCTTGCTCCATCTCCTGGCAACCACCTTGCTATTTTCTGCTTCTGTGAGTTTGCCTGTTAGAGTTACTGCTGTAAGTGGAGTCCTGCAATGAGGGTCTTCTTGTGGCTGGCTTATTTCCCTCAGCATGATGTCTTCTGAGTTCACCTGTTCTGTTCCTGGTGGATTTCCTTCAGGAAATGACAGCCTTACCTGAGCACGTGCCCTATTTCCAGGGGTGACACAAGAAAGGTAAGAAGGAGGGAAAGAATAGGCTTTTAGTGAACTCACGGCCAGTTCTGTCTGAGGGTGTCTGTGTCCTGCGGGAGCCACCACAGGTAGAGTGAAGAGAGACTCAGCTGAGACACCGGGTCTGAAGCTGCTTACATGTACTGAACACAGATGGAAGCCGATCTTACCATGTCTAGAAAGTGCACGGTGACGTCCACTGTAGAAGTTTATCTTGAATACTAAATGAGATAAATGTATGAAAAATCAGAAGAACACACTTGTGGAAATTAAGGAGTTGAATCATGATAGGGGAGCAGAGTGGAATAATGGCCACTCAGGACTGGGAAGGGTGGGGCTGGAGTGGAAGATATTCACCAAGCGGGGCAGCGTCGGGACTGGGGAGGAGGGGCTGCATCTGGCATGGCAGACAGGAGGCAGGGAGTTTTAGACAGCCTCTGATATGTCTGCAGATGACTAGACAGGAAGGCCACAAAATTCCCAGC